>VOMN01102227.1:0-51060 GCA_014899125.1 Orchestia grillus
GCTACATTTCAAAGTAGCGCTGCCCACCTCTGAACTGTATAAAGTTTAACATTAGTGCCTAGTTAATAACAATTTTACTCCTGAAAAACGCCATAATAGTAAATGAATCGAATATCAGAGAAACAGATGTCTTACAAAACATACTTTACAATAAATGTTTGAGTCCAAGATAGACCTTGTCGCAAGAATAGCGGTCGTAACATTCAACATTCTTCAATTACCACGACTTTTCCATCGTGTCACCGATCTACTCGGGAAAGGTACCAGACCTGCACTGGCTCAGGTTGGTGGGCAGGCAGACATTCAGAGTTATTGCAAAGTTTGATAGAACATCTGTTTTCCTAATATTTGTTTCATTCGTCATTATATATGACATTTCACTAGAAACAGAAAGATTATTAATTAGAGATCAAGGATAAACTTAAAATTTTAGTGCCGTGAATATAAAGTAGTTTTGAAACGTTTGATACTTATAGAGAAGCGTTTATTTTTCGGGCGCCCGCCTGCTGTCAAAGTTTGCATTCCTCGTTTTTTAACACGCTGTATACTTTCACACAACTCATTAGCTTAAGATGCTAAGGTTTATGAAATTTGAACTAAAACTTTTCTTTGCCATTATTTTACTACGAGGAAAATCATCCATGTACAGCGAAAAATATAATTCATGTGAAACATTTCAAGAGAATATTGAGCATGATGCGTCAGTTCAAGATAAGATCAATATATTTTGTTTAGTGGAACGAGTAATGTGTGGTCACACGTTGGCTAGGAGGGAAGCGATGCTCCTTTTGAGATTAGTAGTGCAGGATATTTTCCATTCATTTATTCTGAATATAGAGGAGCATGTACCACACCAGTGATTCTCGAGCCTGAAACAGCAATTCGTAATACAGAATGCCAAATCTTTAAATGCTAGTAAACAAATGTCCACCAAAATTCATTGAATTCTTCCGGTACCTGACATAGTACGACAAAAAGCGGTGACAAATTTTGAGGCATAATGAAACAGTGTTTTTATCCTAATAGTCGACTGATCACACATCAGGAATTGATAGCTGCAGAGAGATAACACAAAAGCACTGAATCTTCAAGCATAAGCACAACAATAAAAATCGTCTAGCGTGCAAGCGTGTTCGAAACCAGCAACCCGCCAGCAGCCTCGCTGCCGTTACATTTATCTAGATGTACGGCCCTTTTTACAAATAAGTACTACGTCGGAACTCATAACGTATTATGTAGTGAGTTGGAAAATTAAATCAGTGGCCTGGTAAATTAAAATTACGGGCTCATAACACTGTATTTGCGGACTCAGTACAGCTACAAACAAACATTACTTTTCAACGTCATTGGAAGAAAACCTACAAACTATCACACTTACGGACCGAAACGAAAAATTCTTTACTTTTGAAACTTTGAAGTTTCTTTAGGGTTCTGTAATGACCATATATGTTATTAATCTACCAGAACTTACAATGGCGCACATCGCTTTTTATTGATCATTTGCTACGTCCAGGGCATGAAGTCGAGCATTGAGAAGCGTCTTGAAATTTCCAACACTATGGAAAAAATGTTTCTAAGGCAGTAAAAATATCTGAAAAAATCATTTTAATTATCAACGATATTAATATGAAATCACGATTAGATCAAAGAGAAACATACACGTATTACTAACGTAGGACCAATGCAAGAATCATGATTAAATGCGTACAATGAATTTAGGAAAATAATCGAGGTCTGAAATTTAGGATTCATTACGTAGAAATAAGCCTCATGCCCTGCGAGCTCTGGGGCGCTAGGGGTCCGGGAACACTGGGGCGCTAGGGGTCTGGGAACACTGGGGCGCTAGGGGTCCGGGAACACTGGGGCGCTAGGGGTCCGGGAACACTGGGGCGCNGCACTAGGGGTCCGAGAACACTGGAGCACTAGGGGTCCGAGAACACTGGAGCACTAGGGGTCCGAGAACACTGGGGCGCTAGGGGTCCAGGAACACTGAGGCGCTAGTCCTCGCATCCTGTAGCTGCGCCGCTGAAAATCTTAACAATCGTCGTAGTTGTGTCACTTCTAAAATGGCTTTCACAACACTGAGAAATGAGCCCTGAACTTATAAATGAGAAACTAAGGAATTACCTCAAAGGTAATGGTCCTGTGGTGACAATTAAAAAAGAGGAAAGGCAAACACGAGAACTGCGAAGACATGTATAGACTAAAGTAAATTGTAGCATTCACTCGGGAGGTTGCGTGTAACAAACGCTTGATCCTTCCAAAATAAGGAAGGAAAACAAAATATAAATACAAATTCCAATCATTAAGTCCAAATGAACTCATTATGACCAATCCTTCTAATGAATACGTCAAAAGAAAGTCTGAAGAGTGAGTTCTAACTAAGAAAAATAATTTAAAGGATGATCTAAACGATGTCGACTCGAAAGTTCAACGCGGCTCTAAGCTGAACAAGTCTCATTAAATTTAGTCATTGTAGAATAAATTACCACGTATCCACGTTTTATTACGAACATAAGGCCCACCCCAGCGCCACAATTTTCCAAGAGAGACAGACATCTTGGATACTTGCAACTCGCATCAGTAATGGTGAACCTACCACAAAAATCGTCTACTCACCGTTAGCTGCGGTTCAGTTATTGAGAGAAAGTTAAGCGAACACACGAAACATATTATACTAACTAATAAAAAATGTCGCGATATAGGAACATCACCGCTACGCTGTGCCTCAAACTGGTGACCTCTCACATAGCCGAGCGTGTGGAATTTGAACAACAACAACGGGACGGCCCTCACGACTCGACACGGCATCCGCGTCCTTTCAACTTTATTGATTCTAAATCCAAGCACAAAGATGAAAGTTTTTAAGTCTCATGCGAAACCATCACTCTAGAATTTCTGGGGGAAATGAAAATGGGCTGATTGTAAGAAACATGGGAGAGGAAAATTACTTGGTGAATGGAAAAAATTGACTTCAACACATAAATAAAATGTAAATAATGAAGCGTCGAAGATGAGCTAAAGAGAAAAAACTAGGGACGGGAATAAGAAAACAAGCCAGATAGTAGCTACGCCCCGATATAAAACTACTCAAAATATAGTGCAAAATCGAATAATCGGGTTCAAATATTCCCAAATAACAGCAAGCGACTAATTTCATGTCTTGGGTTATACAACAAAACATCCATAAAATAATTTTTTAAATTCATTGCCGTCGTTGCGTTATGTACCTCACTGTTTCTTCAAACTGACTTTAGAATCAATATTTCAATTCTCAATGGAAATTAAAAATTTATAGAAAAACTAACACATGTTAAGCCATGGAAAGGGCGACGTGCTACATAGTTTATTCTTAGTACCTAACAATCCTTTCAAGATTTAGATTTGTTTCTGTTAAGACCTTTAGCTCTACAATATATGTTTAATTGATAGACGCATAATTTGCATAATACTGGGTTGTCGAGGATGTTCATGCTGATTTTTAATAGTTCATCTTCCGGCTTCCTTCAAAACGTGATTGAGTCCCGAAAACAAAACTTGGCTACACCTTCATTTAGAGTTCAGTTCAAGCTTTCTTTCAAGAAGAGGGTATATTCAAGTTAACTGAAAAATGGAGAACTATTGTGCAACAAAACGGTTAATATTTGGATGCAAATGTAGTGGCTTATATTTATTGACATTTTTCTTTCAAAAATTGGTATGAACTTTCCGGACAACCAGATACTCAACACCACTATGGAGACCTACTCATCACGTATACCACAGTAGAGAGCCACTAGTCGCCGTATACACAGCAGCAGAGAGCCACTAGTCGCCGCATACACTGCAGCAGGGAACCACTAACGGCCTCGTACACTGCAGCAGGGAACAACTAACGGCCTCGTACACTGCAGCAGGGAACCACTAGCGGCCTCGTACACTGCAGCAGGGAACAACTAACGGCCTCGTATACTGCAGCAGGGAACCAATAGTCACCACTCACACAACCAATGAGGGAGACGACAGTGAAATGAGGTCCCAGAGCGTGGAGCTTCCGTCTGGAGCTGAATTCAATTAACGGTCAATTAGCCCTGCCTACTTGCTTAGGCCAGGTGAGAGCAGGACAGGCAGCGGTGAACCATATTTATTCAGTCGAGAAAACATCACATGTCTATAGGAGTGTCCTATCAGCATCGGATATCATAGATTATGCAATCATACTTTTTATCGCGGGAGCACATCAAGTTGGTATATTCACCAAAATCGGACACAATTGTACCGTGATTTTGCTTTCGGTTCATGGAAAAATACACTTGCAAAGTCGGGAAGCAAAAACTCGCGAATGCAGTGTACATGCTAACACATAAACACGCTCTGTATCACACAGGGAAATTGGGAAAATGAGCGAAATTATGGCAACAATTTAAGGATGCCCTGTATAGAGAACGTTTTCTGAGTTCAGCTCCAATAACTCCCTAAAAAAGTCACGCTCAAGTCGTTTACTAGAGAATAAGTAAATGAGAATTATCATACAATGGCTTCATTAATGGCCACAATGTACACTAGATGCAACACTCTCATATGTCCATGAGAAATTTTACCTAATTTGTTTAGAGACAATGACGAGGCACGTGGAATGTAGGGAGACTAAAACGCAAGTCACATGCAGTTATCATATTGTGCGTCTGTTGTGCATACAAAGTACAAGTAACGTAGGTTCAACGCGGAACTTCTTTCATTTATGAAGAAACAGAACTCATGTGTCATGCACGTATGTAGTTTTATACACCTCGACACTCGATACGTGCTGTACAAACTTGATGCAAATTACAATCAAAGGATAAATCCTGGTCCAACAATGAGAACCAACGTATTCACTAGTGCGTCATTATTCCCACAGAGAAGGTAATTATCACATCGATAATTGCAGTCGAGACAGGAGTCACGGTCAAGCCGTTTACGAAGGACACACAGGAAGTGAAATTCGTGAGGCTGGATAGCGGGTAGCGCAACGCACGGCCGTGTGACGAGACATGCCTTAAAAGGAATGCGAATGGCTGGCCTTAAACGTCGCCTGTTTGCCTAGAGTGGTTCACTCTTCACAGGCAACATGGTAGCAGTAACTAATCCTTTCTTGATCACTAGTGAAATTGAATTGAATAACCTTCGTACCAAGACTTTCATAAAGCTAAAGTAAGGACAAATTTCAACACGCGGCACTTACTGCTGATTACGCTCTACATACATTTTTTAAATGCTTCTGCCCAATACTAATACATTCTATACATACACAAATTGTAATTAAACGTTTATTGAAATAAAATCGTGAATTTAAACAACAAACAAGAATCAAATTCAACATGACGGTGAACCCAATAAATGAGACAAAAAATCACTTCGTTGTACGTTCGTCTGACAAACTATTAACTCAGACAAGCCAACGCCACCGCTACACAGCTATGACGTCCCTCAGGCAGCTGATAACAAGTAAGCCTCTTATAAGAAGCTTTCGCCACACAGTGAGGCTAAAGAGTCAAATCGTAATGAGGATTAAAAATATAAATGAAAACGATCACTTATTTGGCTTCAGTTTACGATTCAAAATAATAGATCAAATCATATAGCGTGATGGTAATTTAATAATTTTATTTAACCGGCCTGTCAGTGAGCATTAACGGGACAAATTTGCTTAGAAAATTAAATATTTTCTTTTCAAATTTCATACTCGGCGATATCAATTGAAGGGCGAACCGTCAAAATAAATTTTTCGTTCATTAACTCAACCATAGCATTTTAATCTCACATACCACGTTAAGTAACCAGCAGAATAAAAAAGAACACTTATAGGGTTGAAGCAAAGTTTTCAAACACAAAATTTACACTGATGCCGATATCAAGCGTTTAAAGTATAAAAAATATCACCAAACTCAAATACCTCAAGATTTATCTGCACATGAGAGCCCTCGGGAAACTTTTGAAAGAGGAAACGTTGAAGCATAATAAGTGAACATCAAAATTTAAGGAAAACAATGAGACAGAAGAAACATTGCTGCTCCTTCAACCAAATACTACGAACTTAAAAATTTTATATCGCTGCAGGGAACACGTATAAAAACTAAAGAGTTACTTAAAAGGTTAAATTCTGTGAATAAATGTCCACGTAAATCTAGGCGTGACCACAGGTAAAGAGAAGTCGTCCAGCAGATAGGGAGCAGCAGAACATGAGACTTCTAATCACAAGGTGAGCTAGACCAAGGCGTGTCTCGGCAATGCGAGAACCAAAGCTTTACGAGCACGTGGTGCATGATCGATAAGTACAGAGCATGCGTTCGACACAACGAGCAGGGTCATATTCACAAGGCTTGAGATAATCAATACGAAGAAAATATCTGTTACAACGCAATAATGCTTCTGAATAACTGGAAGTCACATAATCTAAACGCTGAGCGGAACGACCACTTGTTCTAAGTGAGGTTAAAAACGCAATGAAGTATTCACGGATAAAACTTGAAAAGGACGAGGAAGATCAACGGAATGTGATCAATTTAACACTTCCATCGTACACTAATTACAAATAAGAGTAACATTAACCTCTCATCCAACTTCGACGACGTTCATGAACGAATCACAAGTATTTGAAATGGAACAATACGGGAAACACTAAGCTAAATTACTCGAATAAATTCACAACGTGTACTACCTCCTAAGCCGTCGCAATAAACCGAGC
This sequence comes from Orchestia grillus, assembly GCA_014899125.1. Classification (NCBI taxonomy): domain Eukaryota; kingdom Metazoa; phylum Arthropoda; class Malacostraca; order Amphipoda; family Talitridae; genus Orchestia; species Orchestia grillus. The sequence continues at coordinate 6,707 of VOMN01102227.1, forward strand.
ACCCGCTAATGTCGATTACACGAGCACAATTTCAGCATCAAGGAGCGGCCCAGGAATCTGTCGCAAGACGGTCAGAGTCACTCGGCCATAGTCGGCCCAGAGCGCGCGGCACGCTCTCTGCAACATGACCGAGCAGCCAGCGGTCACCCGCACGCTCCTCCTAACTTGCAACAGCAATGCCATCACTCGCACAATTCTAAGAAAAAGTGTTATCTAGGTCAGCCACTACTCGCAAAACCTAATTACTAAAAGTTTTCTTGAAATAAGAAATTTCAAGCAACAGTAAAGTACAATACATTTGTACCTTTTCAAGTACCAGCTAGCATTTTAATTTTCTTTTTTCATTTACAGTAGCTACGCATTAGATGAATATAAAATAGCGAAAACTAGCTTTTGGGAAAGATAAATCTTCGCTAAATGTACGAGATCACGGTGCAGAGACAGCCCACAATACTAGTTCATAAACAACTGAAATGAAATATTTCGGAACAAATCGTTCAAATTTATACATTGATGAACGCTAAACTTGACTTAGTAATGAATCTAAATTATTTTTGATAACTTTACCAATCTGAACCAAACTAATTTCAATAGGAAATAAAAGATATATTCGCTTCATACAGGATCAAAAACAGACCACCAGCTAATTAAGGGTGCAGGGATGAAAACACCACCAGCCAACAAATCAGAACAACAGATAATCGAATTCAAAGTACGCATAACTTTGAGTTTAAAGCTTGAAAGAAAGTTTGGGCAGAAACTTCCGTGCGCACTAAGTATCAAGACTATACAAAATATATAACTGTTAGGTATAAGTTCCCAGAGTAATGTTTCACACACGATCAAGGATGTCGTGCCAACTTCCATTACCAATAAAACGAAATCATTGAATATTTCTACGCTGACAGTCGTACGAAGCACAAATTTTCAATAAAGTCACAGATAAAAACGAAATCTTCATTGCTGCATTATTTCACACGCTCGTTACTTTGAAAACCCGTAATTTATATGTATTGGGTACCTACATAACATTTTTGGTCGGGTACATGCGAGACCAATTTTCTGCTATTCGAACATAAAAATTAAAGTAAAATTAAAAATATAATAAAAATTGTACGTCTCCAATACTTTTGCGTTTGAGAGTACTTGACAAAATTTCGATAATTGGTACTTGCTCCTGATGAAACGTATAACATTTTTAATTCGTTAAATTATGTTCCATCGGTGAGAGCAAGGGTAAACTAGTTCCATTAATTATTACAACAAGATAAGAAGGCCCCGCAAATCAAAAATAGCGTTTTAACCAACAAAAAAAATTTCACACGGAAAAACTCAATAAGAAATCAAGAAATAATTCGCTGGCTTCAGAATAATTTGAAATGATACGTCAGCCAATTTAAAAAAATAAAACGAAAGCCACCAGCTAAACTTAAAACTAAAACCAGAAATTCTCACGACATTGCAGCTTGAATTAAATAGTTTAGTATACCTTCCAGGAGCCCCATGATGTCTTTGGGTACGACGGGGGCTCTAAACCTCACTTTGACGAGAAAATAAATCACATCTTAATTTGAGGAGCTAATCTTCTAAGTATAATACATGCATCAGTCAATGAAAACCATCCGAAGTATAATTCAGAAACTCGTATAAATGTGTAATCTCAAAACACATTTTCATTCTTTCTCGAAGAAAGAAGAGTGTATTAATTCTCTGACACAGTCGAAAACCCGACAGCAGACCTTAAAACGAGCAATGCATGATGCAAACGAATGCAACAGTTACGGCGGGGAAAGTGATGGTGCTCGTATGCAGGTCCTCTGGACTGAAAGACTTGCAGAAATCTTCCTCAGAAGCCCAGAACGAGCGGCAGCGACCCAGGAGCGTGTGGTCAAGGCCGACGGCCGCTTTCGTTGGGTATGCGAGTGAAGAGCAGCGACCATGGACAAAAACCACAGACATGGGGAAGCGGAAGAGTTAGAATAGGAAACAATTCAACTAACGGAAATACAGCGAAGTTTCGTGAGTGAAAAGCAGGGAGGGTTTCGCTCCTTATAGCGTATATTAAAAAGCTGAACACCCTACTCACTCAAAAGGGAGAGAAACGACTCTAAAAGCACTAAAGATCAGGCTAGATTACTGGGTAGTTTAACGCTTCCTTTCCACATGAAACGTGATCTAAGAGAACGAAAAGAGGTGACTTTTCAGTATGGACTTGGGAGAACACGGAATTTATGCACAAGGTGTGTCCTGCACAGGATCCCCTGCGCATAAAAACAACAAGTTAAGAATAAAGAGGAAGAAAACACAGAGAAAAGACAGCGAAGGTGAGAAGATTGAAAGAAGCATAATGAGCACGAAACCTTTACGTCCCGAAAGACATCTAAAGCTGAGGTACCCCAAAAGTCTCCCCATAGCATACGATAGACAACAAACTTAACTAATCCAACCCTATTGCTTATCTTGTTCCCACTGGAAGAAAGGGGGAACAACAATTAAAGATGAAATAAAAGCAGCTGCTGTAAACTGAAACATTACTTAATCCCAAAATAAAACTACGGTTTTACGTATATACTTGGAAAACAAGAGAATTGATGTTAAACGTAGTCATGCACAAACATGTAATCGCTAAGAAAGCCTCATTCGCCAAATGATACGAGGTAAAGAAACTTACAATATTTATGTATTAAATGAATAACCAGGTCGTAGCAAACCCCCACAGAGCTTCGAAGTCGTAGCAGATATTCTGTACAACGAAGCTAATGAGCATATGAGTTCCCTTCTCTTAATAATACTATTCACCCATTAATAAGTAACGTGCACCGCTTACAAAATTGTGTGGCTCTGATGGCTATTTTATGAGCAGTAGCAAATGCAGTATGGTGTACAATAGTTCGTAAAAGCTACAAAGAGGTTAAGTCACTCCCACATCTAATATACTGTTCTCCGACGGGAGGCTATACGAAGTACGATTGTTTTCTGCAATTTCTTTTGACGTTGAACTCATACATCACTACTAAGCAATAAAATGTGCACTTTTCGTGAAACACGGGGCATTTTTACGCATTATTAAAACTGAATATTCTGAACTCCACAGTTTTTAAGAGATATATCAGGACATTCCATTAGCTTTGTCTAAATTTTGAATAAATAAAACACGTGGTCAAATGTTACATTCCATTAAAGATTCAATCATCAATGTACTTTCTCTGATCATCTATGACTTTATTCTATCTATTAACAAGCTTATTAATACCATTTTTGAAAAATTCTTTGGGTTTTGATTCGAAGAACTCACAAATGTCAATTTCAACCTCTTCCTACGTTGCAAAAGCCGTTTCTTCCAAATGTTGTTTTTATGCTACGAAACAAATGGGAGTCTGAAGGAGCAAGGTCGGGAGAATAAGGTGGATCATAAATTTTCTCCAAAATAATTTCTTCGGTCTTTTGTGACGGGATTCTTGCTGTATGGGGTTGATGACATATCTCCAATTTTCGATTCCCTGGAGCAGCTTTTTTTTCAATTCTTGGTTCAAACGCCCTAATTGCTAACAATAGATTTAAGCATTAATTGTTGCATTAGGTAATAACAATTCAAATAGATTTTTCCTTGGCGATCTCACCAGTTCATAGAAGAACCTTTTTTCCATGAAGTTTTCTTCTCGGCAGAGACTGGGGTCATCTCTCATTACGAAGCCTCAGTCTACGTCGCACAACATTTCGATAAAAAATCAATTTTTCTTCGCCAGTCACAAGTCCAAAAAAGGTCAAACAAGTTGGCAAGAATGGAGAGAAGAGCAGATGTCAACTGAAGATTTGAAATTGTTTTCAGACAATTCGTGAGGAACCTATTTTCCAAGTTTAGGAAATTTTCTAGGAGTTCGGAGATGACGAGGAACAATTGTATGGTTTGAACTAAGCCTAATTGCCAATTCCTCAACTGATAAGGCCGGATTTTCTCCAAGGGCTGCTTCAAGGAGCTTATCATCAAACTCAACTGGACGTCCGAGTCGATCTTCATCTTCGAGGGTGAAATCTTCACTTTTGAATTTCGCAAACCATCTTCTGCATGTTCTTTCATTCACACATTCTTCTCTATAAATTAAGTGAATGTTTCTAGCCGCTTCGGCTGCTGAGTTTCCTTTCGTGAACTCATAAAACATTATGTGCCTCAAATGATTCTTCGATACTTCGACGTTAGCAGGGTTTTAATCAAGTAAATTTTAATTTTATCACTCTGTAAAATAAAATTGAACAAGTTTAAATGCATCTTAACATAAAAATAATGTTCAGCTCCATCAGACACTATGAACTATTCTTTAAATTCCCTCTCGCTTCAAATTCCTTCATTGACCCTCTTGCTCATCCGATCTGTGACTTTTTTTCTGGGGCTACCTGTAATCAATAGTAGACATGAACAAGCTCCGCACAATAGATGACCTCAAGATTTCCATTCGTCAGGAAATTGAAGCTGTGGCGATTGAAATGTTGGAGAGAGTCATGCCAACTTTCAGGAGAGGATCTAAATTTGTGTCCGGCAAGACGTCACCTCCAAGACATTTTTCGAACCTAATTGAGGTATGTAGATTTTAAAACCGCAATAAAAGTACTACTACTCAATGCACGCTTTTATTCTTTAAACTTCTGCTGATTTCAGTTATTCAAAATAGAAAAACGTGCGTTTCCAAACATGCAAACGTTTATACACCAAGTACGCAACAGGCGAAGGCATCGAAGTCTGCAAATCAAATGTGTACACATAATGTTCTTGCCTCTCAACTAAAATGATGACTAGCAGTATTTCGAGTGTAAATTCAACATTCAAATTTGATTTTTCTTGACCTTATATAAGATAATCAAAATATTTTCTACGTCTATTTTCATCAAATTTATACAACAATTCCAAGAATGTGCTGAATAATTAGATAATACGAAACTATAAAGAAATTGTGAGAAACTTTGCACCGGATGCCAATAAATATCACAATTTTCAACAACAAACTGTCTACCGATCGATTCACGTCAAGGCGCAATGTGAACACTTGAGATGACTCCTCAAACGCGCTTATGTATTACATGTTCATTCATAACCATCCATTTTCCACAAGCCAAGAGCATATTATAGCTATAGCACCCACTAGAGCACAGTAAAACCTGGTTAAAGGTTCCCCTCGAAAGCCTTTACACACTTTAGTGCTGGTGCTCGCCAGCTTATCGATGAAGCGCGGGTACTTTATTGCAGGCTGGCCACTTCCATTAGACCTTAATTTCCTTCATTTTTACTGAAAATAAAGCAAAACCTACTGTACGCCCGCATGAAATCAACGCACATTTGTTAAGAGTAATTCAGTATCTTGGACTTGCCGGGCTTCTACAATACCATTAAAAATAGGTTTCGATTCGTTTTTTCATTTTGCTTTTTATTCCAAGCACATAATCAATACCGTTCCTTTAACGTTTAAAGATGAACACATAATTTCGAAAATTTGATGGAGCTTTAAAATTAATTTTTTCAAGATACGAAGGCTTTCAATCGCTAAAACAAATTAGAGGGTCACGAGAGGCCTTCACTGAATACGCAAAAAAACTACAACAATAATTCCACTTCAAATTTATTGCACGGTAACTTCAAAGAACCAAAAACGCCCACTAAACGCAAACGTCGTATCCGTCCGTAGATCTAACGAATTTTAAACATGAATATGCATATGAATATGACACATTTTACGCTTATAAATATTGTATTGATGTACTTTAAAAGCCTTGTGCTATGTGCCACAATCGAAAACTGGAATAGTTATTCATGAAAAATTTCATAGAAGAGGACCTTACTGTGACTAAATCTTGACCTGAATGTTATCAAGAAGTGCAAAAAGTAGCCGATATAAAATGTAAGTATGGAACCCTAATATCAAGTAATTAACCCAATCGCAATTACGTCAATGGATGAGACAAGGATCACATCTAACGGCGTCAGTAAGTTCGAAGCACCAAGTCCATTTTACGGAGATGAGGCCTGCTGCTCGTAAAGTGGCGGGTACGGTCCACCACATGACACCGACGTGAGTGCTACATGCACAAAACATCATAAAAGTTTGATGAAGTAGTATTTTAGAGAATTAATTCTCTAACGGAAAATCAGGATTGCTCAGCGACAGAAAATAATCACGATCTCCACTTAGAACAGCTTAATTTGTGGAATTGGTAGGAAACATTGCGCCAGCGACCACTGGAATTTGATCGCGAAAACGACAGACGTTCCGCATACTTGCTGAATCACGGTGAGTTGTAGATGCGCAAATGGTGATTATTGTGAGGACAGTTTGTCGCGTAACTGTTTAACTGCGAGTGGAGAGCAGCAGGCACATCAGACCTATCGTACGACGCAGAATGACTTCCAACCGTACCTCGAAGAGAGATTTTTCGACAAACGAATTTAACGGAAGACTTAAATCCGTCATGTAGAGACTTGCATTAATGGACCTTTGCGTCACCTATGAATGAATTTTGAGCTCCAGACATACATTAATCTATAGTTTTTCTACATCATAAATTCAGCTCTCATTGTTATTATGTCGTCTTATTTTTGGAGTAAATGTATAGAATCGAAGTGGCAACTAATATAGTTTTTACTCCACTTCAGAAACTGTTTCGACACGTAAAATGCGTAGTGCCATATAGCGTTCCAATAGCCGATAAGTCAGGTTTCGATACGGTCACTGGACAAACGTCGCAACTACAGCAGCTCCACGGAAACAGAAAAGGAAGAAATATCAAGGCTGAAATACTTCATACTCAAAAGCATCATGACAATTAAAATTAGAGAGTGCAATTACGATCGATTATTTTCGTGTAGACGTAAATTTGAAATTTGTAAAAATGGTACCTGTTAACGAACTCTGAACCATTGATTAAAATGAGTCGAAGCAACACTGGTAATCGTGTTTCAAAAAAAGCTAAATGTAATTCAGTATGAAAATTGAAGAATGAAGGAAAATCAGTGAGGAGCAGAGCCCTTACACGACACGTTCATCCCTATTGAAAATGGAAGAGAACTAGAAAAGAGGTTGGGAACTGTGTCAAAGAAATAAATGTATAGGTACACCGACCTTTGCTCAAAATCATCACTAATTCTGGAACTGATGCTCGAGGATACACCTCCACAGAATGCATTATAGTTTACAAGACGAGCGGGCGAGAACATATGTCGTAAAACATCAAATGGTGACGAGCTCAAGTAAATCGTCGATAATCCTCGAATAGCATTGAGCTACTGAGTATTTTGAGGAATTATCCAGTGGAACAATAAAATTCTCTTTAACGAAGTTGCCCTGTAGAATCTGTTGAAATACATTAAAATCTAACCATTAACTTTGTACTGAATTTGCCACCTCAAACTAATAATGGGTTCGTAATACACAGCAGATTTTGTCGTTTGCTGCGTGGCGCATACAAACAAGTTAAGAAGGAAGAGGAAGAAGAGATGAAGAATTATCAGTAAAGAAGGCATCTATACAGCTCGCTGCTGAAATGGGAGGTCATTAGAACCTCAGGTTGAGCTGCCAATCAGGGAAACGCATTTTCGCGGGTGCCGAAAAGTTGAATCATCATCGACAAAGCAGGAGGAGGAACGAAATATTCGTTAACCATAATACATGAGAGAATCATCGCAATCACACGATATATTCAAGAACATCGGATATCGAACTTCGAACATCGAAACATAAGAACTTATAAATAAAAAAGTTTAACACCCAGACGATCAGAAAATCATGCAAACGTTCCTTTTACTACCTTCAAAATAAATATTGAGTTTTCTTCAAAATAAACAGAACTTTGGTTTCATTTTCATACGATTCTCAGTAAAAAGCAGGAATGAACACGGAAAATGTCTGTGTTACATACAATTAGCATACACGAATTTTTCTCACTGGTATATTTAAAAGTTCACTACAGCAACTGCATATTACATTTCCTCAGGCACATCAAACTACTGACTTGTAAACGTACCAATACCAACTTTATCACGCGTTCATCTAAAGCGAATAGCAGAAGATTGCGTTCCTTGGGTGCCGCGAGTGGCACTCGCGGCAGACGATCAAATCAGCATCTCATGGGAGAGATGGGGCACCGATACCGACTTTCCGGACGCAGTTTGAAGTGCGAAAGCAGCCACAATGTTAGGCAGTCGAATGTTCGCTGAAGGGCACAAGTGGCACGGCACCAGCCAATTACGTGGTCCGCTGACGTAGCTCTAAGCGAAGCATCTCGAAAGAATTTCTCGTGAGGCCTTCACACTAATTACCGTGTCATTTTAAGATGTTCAAGTAAGCTGGGTAATTATTTCACCAGCCCTGACCTTTTACAATTGTTCTTTGATGACGATAAGCGGTTCCTAGCAAGACCCGACTTAGGCATATGATAATGGGAAGACGGTTGCAGCTGGCAACTTCAATGCCGAAAATATCATATCAACAACTTTGTAAAAAAATTTAAAAATACAAGCACGCGTTGCATTCAACGGAAATGCTTAAAATTAGTTTTTGAAAAATGCCAATAAGCCTATTATGAGATCTTCAAGCAAATACTTCATTAAATACACGTATGGTAAAAAACTCTAATGAGAAAGTGGCTCTCATTTTTCGTCCTAAAAATGTTCGCACTGCGCCAGTTCACGCACGAGATGGTGCGGCTCATGTAGAAAAAACGAACAACCATGAGCTAAATCTCATTTTTATTTTCATTTATTGAGCATTTCCTCAGCAGAATGCAAACAAGAAATTTAAAATTATATGCTCAAGATAAGGCTTATTTTTTTAAATAGAAATGAATTGAAAGCATGTTCCAATTCCGACACTGAACGAAAGACACTGTCGAATTACTTAAATCGAAATATGAATAAATGGCAGGTATAAGTTTTTCTGGAAATAAACAAATCGCCCCTCGCACAACTGGTACCTAGGAGTTCAGCATCATCAATGCCGTGAAGGACGAAACTGGCACCTCAACAGCCTGCAGAAATTGAAATAAAATATGTTGCTGAATAATCTTTAATCGAACAAGGAAATCGGAATTGCAACATAGCCAGCAAGTTGGCCACGTAGTATTAACACGATGCTGAGTTCAACAAAACGTGACTTCGAACAAAAAATTTAGGGAATACCCTAATATGCGAGTACACCCACACCTATCACATTCACGATTGAAAACAAAGCACAGTAAACTATGTTGCACGAATAACACGTGGAAGAAGCGGTGATAAATTCCAGTACATGTACTACATATCGAAGTAAGATTTTCTCGGCAAAAAACGCATACCCACAACAATCTGGGGTAGACAATCAATAGAGTTAGTCTCTCGAGAGAGACGGCTGGCTACTAAAGGGATCATCATCGTTACAGTTATCAAAATAATATTGTCCAAATTAAGACAACTAAAGAATAAAAAATAAAATCTATGAACAGATTGAACTTTTGTATTAGGTTGTATAAGTGAACAATTGCCACAGAAAAACTGTGGGTCAAATAAAGGTAGCTAATTTTCATTCTCCAAGACGTGAGCCCATTTTCGAATGGCCAATAATTTGCTCAACGACTGATAAAAAAGAACAAATTGTTTTTTCGTTCTAATAAATCACAAGCAGAAACGTAATTCTCGGTTCAGATTTACAGAAACTAAACATCGTCTAACTGCCTTACGTATGTAATTCACGGTTAGTTTGAAGCTAATAATACACTCGTAAGTGACGTAATATGAAAGATTTCGACGCAGATCATGATTTTCAGAGCAACAGCACGAGTGGTGGGGGAGAACTATTACTGGAGACCATTTTTCATTTTGCAGTCCATAATAGAGTACAATATAATAATTAGCACAATCAGAGATGTCCATTAAAAGAATGTCCAGATCGGGAAAATTGTTACTTCCGTAGGGGGTGAACGGCCTAAACTACGATTTCAAGTGCTCTGTTCCCATAGTTAACGCCACACATGTCTCAGGTTCAAGAATTAACAGAGCGAAATATCATCGGCAATACGCGCAGTGTGAGAAAATACACGCCCTTTCACTTCGGAGCTTTCGTCCATCGTGACTGGAAATATCTACGGATGAACGAACCCAACTTTGTTTCTTCAGATACCTCGCGCAGCGGCCGAGTGGCTGGACGACTAATTAATTTCATAGGAAGAGACCAGGAAGCCACGCAACACACCACTCCCAAGCTGTCCTGGCTGCGCTGAGATGTGGGTGTGCGCACTAGAGCAGACATGCGGGACAATTAATAAACATCCTGAAATTAATTCGCCAAAAATGTACATCAAGATCATTTTTCAGAAATTCTTTTCTGAAAGTGTGGCTCTTGCAAAATATTTCTACGAGCATTCCCGATAATTTGTCTTCCACGGAGTAAAAACATAACGAAGAAACTTTGTCCCTGAAAACTTGTCAAAGCATTGCCCAACAATATAATGGTAGTTACTTTTTAAATGCATGCATTCATACGTACGTATAAATACAAATACAAATTAGTACATCGATGTTTATATTCACACGTATATGTATACATACAACTCAAACTAATAACTCTTTTCGACAGCATAGATTCGGAGAACTTTTCACATATCACACAATCTTAAACGTTAAAGTTCAATGATATTCCTGCGCAACTACAAATATAGGCAAATCGGTACTGTTGAAGTGTTCATCATATTGATTTTTTAAATTTCATTCTATAGAATTCAAAATTCAAGAACGCAAAATGACAATATCTAAGATGTATACACACACAAACACACCCGTACATGCACAAATATTATTTTGGACGGAACGCCAAATTTGTTTCAATAATTTATTCCTTTATTCCAGCAGGGAGCGAAACTGGTCAACATCGCAAAAGCTAAGTTCGAAAATACAATAATTTGATATCGGGCATGAAGGTTATTTAAAAACACGCTCTCACGAACATATATAAAGTCATAATTTTATATTTATAGCGTCGTTTCTATCCCTTCTTAATATTATGACCGATACAGTATTTTCAACGTCAAATACAGGTTTAGAAGCTTCCTCGGCGACTCTGTACGTAGAAGTTCGTTCGTATGTGGAAGAAGAAGGTACTATAGTAAACTTGGCTTAAGGTTTGGCAATCAAATGAAATTAAAATATAACTTCTCAGAAAAAGACAAGGAATGACTTTTGATTCAAATAATACTATCCCCACAACCAAATTTAGTGGAAAAAGTATTACGGTGCAGGATTATTTTGTTATTATTCTTCTTGTGGTACCTGCAAAACAGAAGTAATGGAAGGAAAGATGGCTTCAAATACCGCAAAAATGTTAGAAGTGTTCAGAAGAAATCCAAATTACTTCATCTTTGAAGTGATGTTATTTTTCAACAAGACAATGATCCAAAACATGCAGCCACTTCAGAAATAGTTTCAGTTAAACAGTTCAGTTAAAATTAACGTCATTCATAATTTGTGAAACATAACCATTAGCAGGTACATTTTGAAAACACAAAATTTTCATTAGATGCAATACCATCGCTACTACTGATGATTTCTAAAACAACAAAAAATATTTGCGTGCACAAAATGATTCAATCAGCGTAACCTTCGACACTGGAACTCCGATCATGTTCAACAAAAGAATGTACCAAATAACATCATACCAACTTTCAGAAAGTTCTCATTTTAATTCTGTAATCGATACTCAGTCTATACCATGAAATGTTATATTTTATACGCAGCGATTGAATACCTACGCAGGTATCCATCGCAAAGGAGAAAACAGGAACAGGTGTGTAACCAGTTAGCAAAGATGAGTGGGCAAGGGAAAGAGAGCATGGAAGGCACACACAGTAAGTCGCAGTAAACAAGTTCGCTGTTTAAGTAACAGGCCCATTAACGAGGGCGACGTGGCGCGCGTACAGCACGCTCCAACTGTCCCCGCACGAGATGGGTGTTTGCCTAACGCTCCCACCACACGTCCGCATGCTAAAATCATACGCACTATCGAGACGGGACTTTACAGCAGTCGCTGGCGCTAGAGGTAAACACGCTGCATCATGGCCAAAATGATGGTAGCAAATATGAGCAGGATATCGATGATACCAAATGCCATCAATGTTTTAAAGTTACTCATGCACTGTCTTTTAAAAACATTGAAGAAAACATTCGTCATTTCTGACAAGTCAGCACGGACCCATAGAAGTGCAGGGTCAAGAGTATACGTCAAAAAACAATTTAAATTAACAAGGAGGGAAGACCATGCAATACCATTCAACCTATCAGAAAGTAGTCAGCTAACACAATAGTGACGTCAGCGCGAACTGATAAGCATCAACTCTGTGGCTCTTTAATGCTCGAATATGAGAGAGCGTTATAGTTTACTGAAGTTTCGAATGCTACTCCTGAACATCGTAATTTTTACGTTCTGTTTAACATATACATAATAATCAAAAATATGCTCCTATTATTCGAAATAACTAGTGGCGTGAACACTAATTTCCCACACTCCACATTTAAATATCAGTATACGATGCTTGAAGTAACCGTAAAGCAAGTTCGAGCCGTAATTTCTTAATTTATTCGTACAATTATGGAACTCTTTGGACATTGACTTCAAGTCAAATCGAGTTAAATGTTTAAAAATCGAAGCAAATCGAAAGAAAACTAAACGGTGCGAAAAACGTTGGGACTGAGGCTACCCAATTGAACGAATATCGATATTCCCATAAAAGTGACCGAAAACTTTGGGACTGAGACTATCCGAGTGAACGAATATCGATGTCTCCATGAAAGTGACAGAAAACTTTGGGACTGAGACTATCCGAGAAAACGAATATCGATGTCTCCATAAAAGTGACAGAAAACTTTGGGACTGAGACTATCCGAGAAAACGAATATCGATATTCCCATAAAAGTGACAGAGAAAACGATTAAAGTAAAGCCTTACAAGCATCAACAATCAAATGTCAACACACTATTTTTAAAAGTAAACATCAGAGCAACTCTCATTTGAAACATTCTCCTCCATCCTGAAATTAAGTTGTTTGAGCGCAGCAGCTCATACTGAACTACACAAGGATAAATTTAGGTTTGACAAAATTTCAGTCGATTCTGTACGACAAAATAAAATTACATGGTTACGTAGGTGCGTTACGGAATTTGAAGTTTTCTTACAATAACAAATCAAGTATTTTTTTTTGAGGGTATATGAAGAGACATTTTTGTAGAAAACGAACACAGCATTTACTCAATTAACAAACAAGTAGACTGCAATTTCCGGTGGCAAACGAACTTAGGCTTCCACGAGCGCGAATAAATCTGGCAGCTTTTCAAGGGAGATAACCACATGCATTTGATTACAGCAATCTAATCCAACACTTTTACCGGGGGACGACGTATGCAGGGCTTTTTCTAGGGTTGAACGCGCACAAAAAAGTTCTTTATTAGGTCTAGGAACAGGGCGGTTTTTCAGGGACTGAGACTAGAACAGTTTCAAAGAGTTATTTAGAAATTACGTTTTTACTTCGGAGAAAATAAATTTGAAAGTTCAGCGACACATAGAGCACTTTTACAGTGAACAAAGAACTTGACCGCATTTGGAGGAGTAGAAATGGCTGAACTTTTCAGAGGAAAAATATTTTAAAACTTTTTTCATGGTTTTCCTATGGAACCAACATGTACGCCTAGTGACTAGAGCTATCGAATGTGATTATTTTAGGGATGATTAAGCGACAAGGAAACTTCTAAAATGAAACTAATGTAACCCCCCCCCCCTTTTCAAACGAATGAACGGTTATAACTTTTTTTCAAAAATTCACAAAATGGCTTTTTAAGGGTAAAAAATATCTAGCGCCATACTTCAGGCAATATATAATGCTTCTTATTTATATCAAACCCTGTGAATTAGAGAGATATCTATAGTTCAGATATTTAAAATTTCAGATAAATAAGAACTCTTATCGCTTTTGTGAGAAAAATAACATATATACAAGGAATCAACATATTTCACACTTGATTATTTTTAAAGATATGTGAATGAATGACATTACACTTTCTCTACTGATGAATGAAAATATTGTTAGTTTTTGGCACAAAAAAGATTGGGTTTCATCTGGAAGTACAGAAAATATATTCACTCTTTGAGGTAGAAGGGCATTTCAATATATTTCTACGAAAAATTAAAGCATAAGACATACCAGCACTCCCAAGGCAAATACGACAAAAATAAGGCATCACTTCTGAACGATTACAATATAATTTCGCTGTCTCAGCAAGCAAAATGAATTGATTGCAAAAAATTCCTCCGGGGAGCACAAAGAGGGCTCGATGCCTCGCACATGTGAGAAGGTTCAACGCAAGGAAAGCAGAGCGTGACGGTGGAGTCAATCATCCAGGCATTCCGCCTGGGGAAGCAAGTGTGCTCGCCAATAGGTCATACGGTTTTCCAGTTCATCGTAGGCAAGCTGGCAGAATTTACCAGCACCTGAATAGTGAGAACTCACATAATGGGTAGATCAAATACAATATTGCATTTTGTCGATTGGTACAAGTTATTATCGGCGACAACGGCATTGTCACGAGAGTGTTCCTATCTTGTTTAAATTCGAGCACAAGCTGTTAGAGGTTCCTCGCGATTCAGTTTCATGAGCATTGTACATATAGCAAAAGTAGAAATCCATGGAGGTCGTTTGAAGTGAAGATCAGTGTTGTGGGGCATAGAGGAGAAGTGATCATCATACGGTTGAAATTGGAAAAAATATGGTCGTTAAATGAACTTTATACCGTTCATCAATACCGTGATAACAAAAATAAATCGATGGAAGACAATTTCCGTTACAGAAATTCTTTGAGAAGCAAATTCCGAAAGTGAAATCGACTTGAGAAACAGTATAATAAGTTAAAACACTAATCCTTGTAAATCTTAAATTTGAAAAACAGTTTAGTCCTTCAGCCATGAAACCTAAAGCGAAAACAAAGACCAATATTTACGCTTCGCTATACGTGCTTGAGGAATAAATAAAAAATCGAGAGAAGTCGAGTTAAAATCTGCACTTCTAAACTATAACGACAGCAGAGCTATGTCGGAATGCTAGCGCAATTGCACACACGATTGGAAAATTTGACTGATTCCCAAGTTGAAATATCTATTAGTTTGAATACCACGACACAGCTTTACATTAGGCACTAGAAAGCTTTTGTGTTAAAACAAGGTTTTACCACCGTTTCTGTTCAATTAAGGAAACCATGAGGGTAAAACAACCGATGGGCACAATATTTGCGGGTCTCGGCCGGCACAGCTTTCTACAGCCAGCGGAAAATGATGAACATGTCGATGAGTTGAAAAGACAAAATGAGGAGAAAAGCAAAACGAAGATATTCAGGCAAAAGGTAGGCTATACTGTACGTCGGGTTTTTATTCACGAGAGAAAATCTAACCTTTTAACCCACAACAGATTACGGCAAATCATTTCAGGTTGCCCCGAGAATGGCAACAAATGCGACTTATGTAGCTTTAACACTGATGAGTTCAGACGCTGTAAACACACACCATCGTGTGAATTTCAGGAATCATATATATTCAACGGAAACGTTACGCTTCCTCGATAAGCTGAAGAACATCCCTGCTGTGCACCCGTTCAGCAAATGAGAAAAATTAAAATGATACTGCTATCTTTACGATAAGGTCTTGCATTCACAGTACCTTATCCCGTCCGAGGTTGTCAGTTTTCGTGTACGGACAAAACTGAACAGTGAACAAGTCATTTTGTCGCTGCGCTTCATTTTCATGGCTAGTCAGTCACTTTTATTGAGAATAAGAAGGCACTTTACGAAGCAGTTGATCCTGAAAGCCTTGGTGTCGGGTGCCTACTCCGGAGAGCAAGGCGAGCTTGTACTTGCTTCTTCTGGAAGCGCGGCTGGACGAGACGGCACCGCCGCACGCACACCGCGCCCCTCACTCTGGAGTCTACGGCGCTGACGATCATGCCTACTTATTCGAGTAACGGATAAATTTACTGAGTAGTAGTACTACTGAAAAGAAAATCGAAAGTCGGTCATGGAACGCATAGTATATGTAATCTAAAGAAACAAAGTATTTAAAATTTTCAATCCCAATGGGTGGAAATTTTCATCTTATTTCAGGAGCTTAATTGAATTGCATAGGAATCCAAGGATTTTCCACGGCCTCTCAAAAATTGGCAGAAAATCCAAGTGCAGTGATGTCGTTTGTATGAACTCGTAAAATTAAAGTTTCGTAAGAGCAACAATCTGGCGGAACGAGCGACGCAATGGGCAGCCTAGAAAGCTCAGGACGCATAAACATCCGGCAGAGCGAGACAGAGAGCAGAGCAGCGTCTGACGCAATACATTGCGCAAGAGCCATGCTTACTCTTTCATGGACCTCCCACACAGTGGAAAGCTGCAAGCGACTCTGACTTGACGCTTGTTTCAGCGGACATCGTTCTCACCACTCAAAGACGCGAGCGGGTCCTCAAGGAAGTTCAACTGCGTGTGTGCGGGCCAAGCACAAATGTGCGCTGCAAACGTCTTGCAAAAGATGCGCGTACGGCAGCATATGAAAATAAGAGAACACGAAAATAAGACTAAAAAATTCTCTCAATACCTTGAACATGAACGAAACATTTATATCCTTCATTGTGTAAACTATTTTAAAATACAAATATTATACAGAGATCAGCATTTATCTCGCAACATGATATGCGTCTCTGCTACGATATGCACAACTTTTCATGGAGCTTATAAATGTCAGTGGCGTGAATCGTTGGCTTGGAATTGAGGCACGAACATGACGTTTCAGAGAGAATGAACAGTGGCCGAATATCTCTAGAGCATAAATCAGAAGTAATCGAGTTAATAAAGAAAAAATGATGCAAACCAAAACTGACAAAAACAATTGAACGTTCAACAACAATTTTTTTCAAATTCGTAAAAACGACGGCGCGTTGAGGAGATTTAACCTGCAACTTGAGTGTCATAATTACGTAGCCTTCCAACCCCACTCGCACCCAAGCAGCAACGCAGGCATTACTACGCTGACATCATCGAGGTTTCCACTGCACTTTGCTCATTTATTAAAATTCCCGTATGAGGAACCCCAATCATTTGTCTCGATTACCACAACTCTCCATCTTCCTTATTCCTGACTATCATGATTACAGAAGTCAGCCGAGTCCGGATAGCATCAATTGGAGACCACCGTCATAAAAGAACGATATGAACAAGCCCGAGTACTCAGATTTGCAACGATATTGCTACATGAAGCGTTCATACACTAGGTTTAAATATTATCCTCATTCTAAAATTATTTACCCAATTCCAAATAAAAAATTAAAGTACACGATCTGTCACTCATGGTCCTCCAGCAGTTTTCACCTCGCCTTCGGTACAAAAATTAGGAACTCATTCTATCGAGTTTTATTTTGGCTGATTGAGAACAGAAAACTGTTGTTCCGCGGACAGGAATACTAAGGTAAGGAGTAGTAAAAAGGGAGTCAGAACTAGGGCACGGCATTTAGAGGCGCAGTCACGGGAGATAAGGTGAGAGAGGTGGCATGCAAGGCACCTGGCATGCATTGCATTCGTTACTTAAGGTCTTCCTGGAGACCTCAGAACATGTGCTCAGAACATGTGAACATGTGGAGACTTCAGATTAACTCAGAAATAAATAACAGCAAGTTATTTATATCTGGTGGTTGTATCTACTTGAGTTTCCTTGGGCGAGTTATTAACTGAAGCTCAAATCTAACGGTAACTAGCATCATAGAATATCTTGGAAATGTTTGGGCCTTTACGCCCTGGCCACACTGGGGCTGAATTCATAGACTGAATAAAATGCAAACAAAGCTCCTAAGATGGACGGATTGACACAAAGAAATGCATAGTTCTATATTCAAAGTTTTTTTGGTGTGGAGGGAGCATAAATATTGATTGAAACATATCTGGTTTCGATGAAAACTGTATGAGCAAGGAAACATGTTTTAACTATCCAGTAACTTTAACAACAAGGAAGTATAATGATAGGCTTGGCAAAACATACACAAATGATGAATATCTTAATCTTACGTTTAGTTTGTTCGCTCCACAAGCGATATTATTTACAACCACGTTCGATAACATTTAAAATTATGCATATAATTTTGGGCATCATTAAAGAAGGAGTAAGCGTCAATCGTCAACAAGAACCCGGACAGCTGAGAGGGCTCTCTGAACTTCCGCCATACACAGTAGGCTGAACGAACAGGTTAAGCCTGGCACACAGGAACGCGTTCGCTTCCTCGATACCCTGCCTATCTAGGGCACCGGCCGCCCCTGCCCCTATTTACCCCGTACCAAGCAGTACTTTCACTCATCTTCTATGCTAAGGGCATGCCTTAAATAGTAAACCTGAAACGTCGTAGCTGCGGTATAAAAACTCGAGTAAGAACAAAGTGACACGTTTACACTTCGAGTCAGACAACGCCAAACTCTGAAATTTAAAACTGGCTGAGCACGTCTTACACAATAGGCTCTAAATAAGTACAAGCAAGCACGAAAATAAAATCAAGACCTTTGTTTTTTAGCATTCAATATAGGGGTATGAAACAATTGCTATCATCACTAATTTCTAAAATTAAATGAAATATAATCCATAACTGCATAGAACGGTGAAGTTGGCCAAAGATCAGACAACGAAAAGGCATAAAAACATGCACAGGCATTACCTCTCAGTTACGCGCAGTTTTACGTGGGCACGGATTACCTACACTATCTATAAAACACAGCTTTAAATTTTGTCGATTCTTATCTGCAGCATAGGACCCAGTTGAAAGCTTTTAAGAAATAAATCTACATAAGCGTAGAAAGGTTAGCGAAAAATTAAATGGTAACAAACGAATGCAACATGGAATGCAATGCAACTTTGTGAAAAGGTAACAATTGTACCCAAACGATACAGGAACTCTAAACGTTTAACAACAGCAAATTATTTACGTCAACAAATCTACAGATGCTTCTAGCGCTAAGTTTTAACACTAACTCAAAGTAAGCTAACATGAAGTCTATCCAAATAACGAATAAACTTCTGACATGTAAATTTTTACAATACTTTATACGTTACATCCGTTTCAAAGTACTTCATCTTGCTTACAACGCTCTGCTCCCATCATTTCTACCCTCATTGGAACGCGCCTTGGAACTTGTATGTTGAGATGTTTCGAAGTTGTTGCGAGAATCTTGTTTCCCTTGTTACAACTTGGAACAAATGTGTTTCTTAGAGAGTTTTAAAGCTTGCTGTAAAAAAATCCGCGAGAGCCAAGTCAGTAAATTGCAATGGGTAGAGAAGTAGGACCGTTTCTTTCAAGGCTAAAACTGCATAGTAGACAAACGGACTCAAACTGGAACGTGTTCTATCGTGCTATAAAAATGAGCTCTTTTTCACGCCTAGTTTTTGGTCATCGCGTCATGGCACGCCGTGATGTTGATAACGACTCCGTCAGCCTCTGACACGTTCAATCGAGCACTACCACGATGCTTAACGTTCAGCAACCCTGTTTTTTTATCATGTGTTGACTTTGAATTTTGTCATGATCTGGAACTTTCCCTAATTAATATCATGACCGATTGAAAATGCTTACCTTATCCAACCACTCTTGATTCTTTAATCAGCTCATGCGGTACTCCTCGAATGCCAACAGAAGCGAAGTCATGTTTCAGTGAAAATATTTTATTTTACCGATCCTGAAGCGAATTTTCACGAAAAAACGTTTGTTTTAAGAGAATTTCCGAGTTCACTTTACCGAGAGTTTGACAGTACGTATTTTTTTCCAAAATTTAGGTATGCAACATTGAAATTTCAAAAAATCGTGTGCGACATTATACATGGAAAATGGTGTTTAGGGAGTTCGATCGGCGCACTGATTCGTGAGCTTCGACAATGGTTTGGTTTCCATACGATCAGACTTCGGTAAAGTCAACGAATGACGTTCACATGCTAGTTCTTTTAAAAGCGATATTATAAATCACAGCTAATATAGATAGTAATACTATATGAGAACTCCACAGCTTCATCAAAAATTGATCACAAGACGGCTGCAACGACTAGACAAAATCTAAAAAATCTCTGACTTCTGAAGTTAATTTTAGTTTTCACCCAGCCATTTAAACGTGTGAGAAAATATTCAACATCCTATTTAGTAAATAAGGAAACAATTCATTTTTGAACATGGCGACATGAGAAAAGTTTCGCTACAAAATTATTTAACAGAGCATGGTAGTTTAGTGGCGTCCTAGAACATGATGGTGGAAATAAATTTAGTACAGATGTAAAGACTCTTTCACACTGATCTGTCCAAATATTTCGTAATTATTTCTGAGAGCGATTAATAGTATTTTTGTAAATTGATCATCGAAATGGGATAGAGCAAAGAAAACCGTTATGTGGCGTAATCTCAAACCACAATCCACAAATACACATAGAACATGACTTCAACTCTAGAAAAGAATTTACCGGCAAATGTGCTCTGATAACTACATCCAAAAAGTCTTTAAGGCTAGGAATTTTCATCAACGAAATTGTTTAGAAAAATGTACAGAGGAACTATTCACACTTTAAAATGAAGTAGACAATTAGTTTTTTAGCTAATTTCAGAAACGAATGAGCAACAATGCGTAGAATAAAATATAAGAGAAAAAAACTTCCAATTAACGCTTTAATGTGTTAGACGTTTAAACTTAACGTTAATAGAAACAAAAAAAACGTTCGTTCCAGAAAACACTGCACAAGAGTAACTTGAAAATGTTTTTCCTCGCTCATAGGACACCGATTACAGCAGTAGCAAGCTAAAACTCGGTGTTTAGCCTATACTTTCGCTTGCTACAGCCTGCCTTCTCAGTGAAACCCCTTAAAAGCCTTCATTTAAATAACGCCACTAAGGAGGAAATTTTTGGCGCCTCCGTTAACAAGACCCAATGTTGCTGGTACCGTTGCAGGAGAAAAAGCAGCGCGAGCACCTCGATTAGACAAAAATTGAGTTAAAATAAAAAAAGAGAAGACAAGAGGACATTCAAGCAAAAGGCCGCTTCACTGGCGACTCTCGCCTCAAACAGGAAAATAAACAACCTGCTATATAACTAGAATCCAAACCTATTACAGACTCATTCGATACTGATAAGCAGCTTTGAGGTGCGTGAAGGCTAACGACTCGCTACGGCCTGAAGAGAATTTTGTCAGTAGCGTGTACGTGAACGGAGTTCTTGGCAACCACCTCTGCTTCTTTAAGTACAAGTGGGAAATAAAATCTAACGAGATGTGTGTATGTTAGTAACCCGCACGAACATTAATGCATTAATTTCACCATCAATAATGTTGATCCTAAGCGACGGATTTCAACTGTAATCATTTGTTAGAGTAATGTATGACCTGACAAGGAAGCACATCTCTCTACTGAAGACGAGCATCATGTCAGAAAAACAACCTTCAACAGCCCTCGATATCAGAGTGAGCCCGTCACGATGCGGGTTCCACGCCACCAGCACCCAAATGGTTCTGACCTCGACACAGAACAGTTGGAACAGTGACGTCCAAAAGCTAGGAGAGTGAATCCATTTTAGCCAATTTTCTTCGACAGCGGGCGAAATATATTAAACACCCGATTCCAGTATATAAAATGGAAAATTTAGCACACACACGAGAATACGAATAGTATTCTAATATGTGTTCACAAAGTAAACTAAAGCAGTAATTACAAATTTATAAAAGAAGCCGCTAACTTCGCACGTTTCGGTTGCTGCACTTCGTCATTGACGGCGCAAAACTTATAGTAAAAATGAAGTATAAAATATACTATATAATACTTTTACGTGACCTTGGGATACATTTCATTAGCAAATACGAACTGTGAAAATACACAACAATCGTGAGGCAGCGCACGAAGACAATGATGCTGACAATCTTCACAATTCTAGTCAGCTTCGCTTCACCGACGATTATGTACGCATCATTAAAATGAGAAAATAGGGCCGTCCTATCATGCTGTCATCGTGTCAAGGCATTTGTATACGATACAGTACAATTTTCGAGCGCTCGAATAGGATATTCAATCAAAATTATCGAATACAAAATTGTCGAGGTAGATCTTTTACCTGCGAAATTTCTGCGAATGTCTCGGAAAACTGCATTACTTTTCAATTTTAAACAGAGAACCCTTTTTGAGTGCTATAAATGAACAAATATATTTCCGGTTACCTATAGGAGCTCACTGCGCATTGTTTACAAATTATTCCCTCAAAAGGAAAAAATATAACTTTTATAAGGAAATGTCGAATCGCAAAGATGTATTCGTGCTGATCATTAGTGTTCGCATTCCCTCAAGCGAGTAATTATTTAACCCATAATTGCATGGCGTCTTGATTTCTGGACACTGGAAGGTAACAATATCGAATCCGGAGATGTAAATAGATGGAGAGGTCAACAGACGTTTTCTGAATCGCACTCAGGGTCTGTACTCTCATTGCAATAACTTTCGAATGAAATATCAAATAAAACAAAACTAATTTTTCAAGATAGGTATTCAGTCCCCCATGACTTCTTGCCCTTCCGTTCACGGGACATTTATATTCCAGCAACACGAAAACATTTTTCCCTTCAAGTCCAGTTCTGGTACTAATGACCTACTACAGCTCGTATTTGTTGAAAAATTTACGAAATATAAAGGGAAATTAACGTATCAATACGGCATCATTGGTTCTGTGAAAAACAATGTGAGCTCTGGCAACGGCAGCGTCCACTTCTAGGAAAGGAGACTCTCCGTGTAGCTGTTCACAGAAACACGAGACCGGAGCGAGAGTGATTCATCCGCTCTGCTGGCGGACATGGAAACCATATTCTGCTTCCCATTCATCGATTAACTCATCCGTTCCTCAACTTTTTTTACCATTCGGATACTCTACTTTGAAAAATACAGCATTACCGAAATTTGGATTTTTACATTTTCAGAGTCTTAAGAAGTTTCATGAAGTCAGGGGCAAGACAAAGTTTCACTGTATTCACCAATAAGAAATGCGAGCTAAACTGCCACAACTCCGAATAAATTTACAAGTACATTCAATATTGCAAAACGTATTTACCAGTACTAGTAGCAAATTGCGAAACTCAATTCAGAGCACAACAATTTAGAGTTTAAATCAAGAAGCTGACTCCACACCCAACTTCGCCCACTCCTCCGTTCCACGGGCAGCGACGTCCCAGGAAACCCTTATCAGGGCTCACGTAAGACAGGATCCAATACAAGATCGAGTTCACGTGATGTCTGCGTAAATTGAACCTCAGCGGTCGGTGCTGTCATC
This sequence comes from Orchestia grillus, assembly GCA_014899125.1. Taxonomy (NCBI): domain Eukaryota; kingdom Metazoa; phylum Arthropoda; class Malacostraca; order Amphipoda; family Talitridae; genus Orchestia; species Orchestia grillus. Next base: position 30,054 of record VOMN01102227.1, read on the forward strand.
GCGTCATCTTGCCGCTGTAGTGTAGTTGTTTTAAGGTGAAGTGAACAGCTATCATCACAGCACGTTGGACTTTAGGATGCAACGAGTAGTTTCACAAAATTTTCTGGAACCATTTGCATTAACGGTATCAGAAAATCTTTCTATAAGGAACAACGAGTTGCAAGAATGAACATTCACTACCTCGCTCATTCGCCGCTCAAGTAGCAAGAAAGGAAGTCTTTTATTTCGAAGCAGTGTTAGGTATCGAAAAACTTCTGTACAAAAAACCTGAATTTGCAAACGGTCGTACGTACGAGCACTTTCAAGAAATGACGTTGAAATGGTGAGGCGACCATCATTATTCATCGACAACAAACAGAAAACAAGCACAGCAAGAATAACGTCGAGTCATATTTTAGAACAGAGAGCACGAACCGAATATACGCGCGAGCCAACCAAACCTTGAAGAGTGAAGCGACTGAATAATACCCCAGCCCGCTTAAGGCTGTCAGCGCTCAGGTCAGGAACTAGGGCTTTATAAGGTCAGCCGTGACGAAAGACGAGCCTCGGCACCTCGTCACTCACTTCAACGAGCGAGAACAACTCGCCTGGTCGCGCCGACCTCAGTAGCCTGGATCCAAAATTCCGCGTTCAACAATTTTAGAAGTATGTCGAATTAAATTTCAATTTGACCTTTAATTCCAGCGTTCAAGTTTTCAACATTACCGACGCGCTTTCAGAAATACTTTAAAAAATAGTAATTACCGACGTGAAATTTCTAGGTTTCTAACGATTCATCTGACAGAAGTATTTTACAATCATGAAGAGCGTTAGCCGATAAATTCTTCAGTTGCTTGAATGGTGAATTTGTTAAAACAAAAACCTGTTTCAAAATTAAGAATCGTAATTCTTCAAATGGATTATTATTACTTCATTTAAATGAATACTCAGCTCACAAATGCTTCCATCGCAAGAAGAACTCTTCCTTTGAATCATTTTGTAAGAAAGATAAATCATATTAAAACAATATAAATAAAGATTATCGCTATTTTATTGCCACCTCCAGTCTAGACTTCTAGAAAGTATGATAACGTAAACTATAAGACACCAACACGAACATATCAAATGATGCACGATGCTATACGAGGTAATACAACTCAATAAAACTATACCAACCGGCCTAGTAGAACACAACCCCGTACTTAAAATATTCAGCATATGGCATGAACGCAACCCACGCTTAATTTTTAATAATAAGCAATAGACGTTTGGCCCTCGCCCCCTACAAGAGGCAAGGTCCCCCAAGACTCGTCCGCCCACCTCCACAGCCCGCCGTGCCACACTGGTCTAGTCATGCGCTCTCTGACCCTTTGATCCTTGCGCATTGCACGGCTCCCACAGCCTGGCTTTATTAAAAAATGATACGTTCAATATGAAATGCTCAGTTACTAACCCAGTGGTTTCGATCTAATCACGGAACGGATGGAGAAAAGCTGAAATAATAAGCCCACTGACCTAGTGAACGAACGTGTGGGTCATTTCGGAATACAAAGCTTGCTCAAGTCAGGAAATTGCTAAAAAGCTTAGAACAAGGAAGGTAATTTCACGAGCAACATGGAACGCATCTACGACAGGGAAATAAAAAGTTTGTGCTAACTCTAACTTCCAATAACAAATGTAAACATAGTACAACTCAACTTGCACAAGTGTACTGAAGAGCACTTGTTAGTTCAACCCCAAATTGAACTTGAAGGATAATATCAGGGCGTAGCTCATGATTACTTTTGAGCAACAAAACAAAAGAAGATCTGACACACGTGCACCAGCACTGACGTTTACACCAAACAAGCGGCCTCGTTCATTGAAATAAGCATATTGTCCATGCAAATGAGACTCACCTTATAGACCGACGAGACGTTCGGGGTTGTCGCACCGACGCCCGAGGTATCCTGCAAGTACCCGTCACCAAATACCGCCCCAACGACAAAGGAGTATTCAGAGTCTCTCTGGTACGAGGCAGTTCCAGAGCTTGATGAAGACCGTCACTGTACCGCTGATACCAGCCATCCATTGAGACTGTGGGTTCAGTTTTTGTAACATCGCATTTCCAAGATGTGGATGCGAAATCTCTTCGCGAAAATTGTAGCTCGTCCGATTTATCAACAGGACGCCATGGGTTAGCGGGTGGATTGTATGGATTCGTCTCCAAAGGGTACCACAAATTTTTGGAGGAGGCGCGACTCCAAGTTTCGCGAGGGTACCACACGCAATTCAGTCTCCCTTCAGGCGATTGATCTGGAGATCGCCAAGGGTCAGCCGAAGGCGGCATGAAGTTAGGGTTCGAGGTCCATGGGTCATGTTCACTGGAGTAACTCCGAGATTTAGCCAACACATACCTGGTGTCTTTGCGGGTAGAGGGTTTACGTTTCTCCTTCAGAGTCCCCCAGTATTCTTCATTCAAGGGGTACCAAGGCTCACTCGTAAGATTCGGACAATTTTGAATCTCTTTAGCCCATCGAGGAACTCCGCCGCTTTTACCAGGATCAGAAGTGCGACGGTGCTTAGCCCCCAATAATTGGGGCTGGGACTTGTGCAACTTGCTGTTCAGTAGCTGCACGGAGTTGCCAGACTTGCCTGCCGGAACTTTCTTCTCAGTCCGAGACTCTGAGTTCGAATGCCGCCGGAGCTCCAGATAAGCGAGAGGTTCAGAGAAGGCTTCAGACACAGCAGTGTTCTTGTGGCGTATTTTGGGTCTGGTGTTCAGAGTCTCACGAGGCGAGGTCTGCCATGCCACTACAGGAGACATATTTCCGTGTGATCAACACTTAGCAAAGAACACTTGAACATAATTGAACATAAATTTCAGTACACAGTGGATAGAGCACAAATTCACACAAAGAAATTAAACACCGAACTTAAAGTTGCACATCTGTAAAAAAATAAACAACCCAATGAAACAATATGCACCAAATAATAGGCAGAATATTATCATCTTAGAGCAGGGAATTTTCCAACAATTTTTTTTCCAAATTCCTTTGCTCAGCAAGCATTGCTTCGCGCAAAGTACACAACAGTAGCAATCAAATGTCAAATTTTAAAAAGTGGCATGAAATATGGATATAAAAATGTGAACGTAACTTCACTGCAACGATTAGACTGCGACATGTAAAGAATTACTTATAAAAAAATCGATGTATTTAATTGATATTAAATGTAAATGAGCTCCGGCGAGCAAGCCTCACGAGTTCCTGGAGCGTTCAGAATTAAAAAAAATTAGGCTCAGCCTAGAGCAGCCTTCACATAATAGTTCATAAATTTTTTGAAGATGTAATTTTGTAACCTTAAAGTATACAAAAAGACAAGGGAATAAAACCAAAACTCGGGTAACTTTATTTAAAATAAGCTTGAATATTCAAAGAATGAGAACTAAACGGGGAACCATTACGCACCACGGCTGTGCAGTTCTCAAAGCGGAGAAGATGAAGGTAGAAGGATGACGAGCGCAGCGCATGGTGCTTCCTGTACGATCTGATAGATAACCTCTTCTCAAAAGCTATCACTGAACTGTACTTCAGAAGTAGCGACTAAACTCTTACTATGCAACGCATTCATTTGTTCCCATATTATGCAATATGCATATATTTTAACAACACCAAGAAAAATACCGACACAAAACAAAATACAGTTTAATTATTAAAGAGAAATCCGCTACTTTCTTCCCGATTCATTGACGGTGAAATCGTCAAAGAAATGCACTGCAGCCAAGCGTCGCCATGCACGACGGTAAAATTAGCAGAATTTAAGAAAGAGAAGACCACGCCTACAACACTGCTTCGTTACCAGGCAAGCGTTCAGTCCTGAGATTGTGTGGACGAAGTGATGAAGCTGGCGTTATTAACGTTGGATTCGGAGTACACGCCAGACAGAGCGAGCATGTCACAACACAGCGACACAACGAAATGAAGAATACAAGCAGAGAATTTAAAGTGCAACGAAGGCTTACCACGGAACCCCAAACAGAAGACTCTAATGGCGTCGCCTGAGTCAGAGGGTAGCAGAGCAGCTTTAGTACATGGCAATGTGTCAATACTTTAGAAATTGAAATAACGGCTCCACGGGGCTGCCTACTTCATACCGATGTTAAAATTCAATTTCTAGCCTTCATGCAGGTACAAAAATCGTACAAGTTCAAATTTGAACTCACAGCATGCAAGTGTACATGAAAAATGCTGAACTATCGATAGAAAAAATAGCACAGGAATTAAAGTATGATAAAAAGAAGCTGACTCATTTCTTTGGTATGAAAATTTAAGGACTATTTAAGTGAAAAGAAAAAATACTTTGTGGACGCTATTAAAACACTTTCGCTGAGCAACACTAGAGAGCCATGACCATGTGTATACGGAAGTCGGCCAACAGTTCATCCAAGAACACTTTATTTTTGTCATTGGAGACCGCAGAAAGCTTTGACTGTCGGCACGAGCCGAAGCTTTCACTAACGAAGACGATAACTGCTCCTACTCGACTCTATCGTTGCGATGCGAAAAGCTGCGTTGTATTCACTCCTAATTAGTAAGTACGTTACTAAATGATACCACGCTTGAAAACAATGGTGACTAAATTTAATTTATAACGCCCAAGAACACTACGAAGACACGGAGCGGCCGTATTTTTATAAAAGAACAAGGCTTTGTGAGAGGAGTTAATGCGAGCCAAGGTGATCAAGTCCACGCCAGAGATCAAAGCAAAAGAACCTGACTTGAACGCGCCTACACAATCAAGGTGTGCTGCTTATGGTATGATCTAGCAATGGACCTACTGGAACCTAAAAGTTCAGCTCATGGAAGACCATTTGAGAAAGGGGACAAGAAACCACTGCTTGCAGAGTGTTTGAGAACTATTAATAAATCTTTTTCCAACAGTGAACGAGAATAAAAATAAATATATGACACACGTACATGAATAGCAATATGTATGACGTCAATGAATGTGTGCTAGCCGGATTTTAATTCCCCATGTTTCTGGACATTCTTCTCGGATATGCTGTGCTATTTATCTCACCAAGGATAAGGGAAAAAGCATGAAACTCAATTTAAAGAAATTTTGACACTGAGGGTAAATTTCTGTCTCGTATAGCCTCCATCACAAGATCTGTTCAATCAACGACCGAAGCTGTAACTGCTACAAGCACTTGATGTCAAGGTTCAAATTGCGCACAACTTTTTAGGAACCCACGAACAGCACAAAAATGCACATGGTAACGCCTTGCTTAGAAATTCAATTCCACCCACGATAGAGACATTGTTTTTTGCAGGATATGACTGCACTGTGAGTTGATAGCGGATGAGTTATTAAAAGTTGCATATTAAAGAAAAATGAAGAAACAAGGTAACTCAACTCTAATGAGCAAAATTAATACAATTTCTCTATTCTTAGCGATAGACAATTGCATCTAAACGTTCACGTGCGCAGCAGTAAATAAATTCCAGGCTTGATGACCAGCGAGTAATGCAGAGGAATAAAATAAGATCTTCAACATGAAAAGCTTTCTCATAAAATCGGTTCGTAGAGACAAAAAAGAGGTAGGTACAACGTGATAGCTTTTGTATGGCTTTAGCGAGTGGCTTTGGTTGAGCAGCTTCCTGGTCTGCCCATGACAGGCGCCGCCGGTGATGACCTGCGCACAATGAGCAAAGAGGGACACGAAGGAAAAATGAGAGTCACACAGCTCTTGGAAGGCAGTAGCGAGCAGCAATACGCTGGAATTTTGAAGTTACAAGAGGTACGACCGACTTATTGTCAGAAAAAGAACGAGTCTTTTGGATTTTCCGAGGTCAAGGACTCGGCTCATATGAATCATAGAGGTGAGAATTTTATTCCTTCTAATTTTAACGCAGTATCATTTCTAACTTTTACCTCTTTGTAAGCCCTCGCTCAAGGACGTAGAGATATGTTCCGGAACGTTACAGTGGAGGAAAGAGAATAAACGAATAATTATTTTTCAAGAGATGAAAGTTGAGCAGGAAAACGAAATGAATCTCATTATTTTATTTATCAAATAATCCAAATTTTAGAGTGCAATAAAACGTAGCAAACAACACTATAAATTTTAACAATAATTCACTCTGCATCTCGTGGTGCCGATAACAGTAATGATAGCACCGTTCCTGAAAAAAAACGCATGTCAAAGTGAAGAATATTTCGCAAGTAAAACAGCAACTACTTGAAAAGAGTATGGTGAAGGTCAGTCGATGATGCACGCTGATAACACGACAGAAAAACAATTTTTTATAAGCGAATGACAAGCTGCAGTAAAGTACATGTTATAGCTTCTGATAGAATATCACCAAACTATGTCGCAGGATTAGAATGTACGAAGTACCCTACATCGAAGTATTGCTGATCAATTAGCACGCAACGCAGCTAAGTTTCAACGGGACACTACTGATACTAAGCAGATACTATTTTGGCAAGCGACTATCTCAAGTTTATTCCATGTCCACCGCATGCGCTCAATTAAGCGACCACTGTATGTGATGCTCAGTAAAGTGGTTTATGCAAGTCCTGGCGAAGCACCGTCCTTACAACAGGAGAAATTTTCACACCACACCAAAAAGCACAAGAAAGTAAATCAGTGCTCATGTTACTAGTACCCCCAAACATATGCAAGGCTCTGTGTTATTAAAAATGAACTATTCTTTCAGTACAAGAAATATCGCTTCGAAAAGCTCAAGTTCACGTAGAAAATACTGTGGGTTTTTGAGGGTAATGATGCAAAGAGACAATGGCTAGAAACAGTAAAGCACCTCAGGTCTCTGTCCCAATGGGAGCTGGGATGCCTCGTTCGATCTAGTGCACTCGTATAGAGCTTATTTTGGTCACGGACGATGGTTTTGTCGTCTCAAGCGTTGTCGTGAAATACGAGACGCAACATACACACTCTTGCATTTTATCGTCTCTGCAGTTCCGCAGTATATGGCGCAATTTGGCAAGACGAAATTGCACAGCAGTTTTCATCGAGCGGAATAAGATCCAGGGCTTCAGGACGGCTACCCACACTGGGTGGTGGCACACCGGTGCTATATGAGGCAGAGTTAAATTGCTAGAACTGATGAAATTAAGACCTTGGTACCTTCCAATGAACTGGGAACGAAATTTTTCAACATGAAAAGGAAACACTACAAAACATAATGCACATCATTTAGTTTAAACGAAGTAGTTCGGCATGATTTTTTGATTGATATGAACCAATATATTTACAAAGAAACGCATTTAACTTTTTAAAAGGTAAATATGAATGGAGATTAGATTAGATCATTAGTTGGTTTAAAGCTTCCTACCCATATGAAATGTGATCCTGAGTGCATAAAGAAGGCCCCATTTAGAATGAACTTGAGAAAACGTGGAACTTGTATACAAATATGTTTCCAGACAGGAATCCCTACGCATAAAAACAAGTCAAGAAGGAAGAGAAAAACAGAGGATAATCAGCGAAAAGGCATGAAAATGGAAAGAAGTATAGTGAGCAAGAAAGATAGAAGTCCCGAAGGCCTAGCTAAAGCTGATGGAACTTAAACAGAGTCTCTTGGGGCCGCCAGTCCCCATAGAAATATAAACGAAAAATTGAACGAGTGATACAGCATAAAAATTTTAATACAGACGAACAGTCTTCACTTCAACCAACATTTTTTACAGTTCAAAAAGTTTTAGCTGCATAAACATTTACAGGAACAAGATCGTCTAACATTTTTTTAAAACACAAGTAATTTTCACTCTGGAAGATTTAAAATCTAAAATATTGACATTGGGACTGTTCTTGTTTGTAGCCTGGTTTAAATATGTCGCATCTAGCCATCAGTACACGCAACAAAAAGACGTTCCAATTTCTATGTATTGTCACTGCCAACAAAACTAAGTTATCAAATGTTGTCGTCAAATCCTTGGTACAGCCGAAACTGAGGAAACTATTCGAAGTCTTGGCATAGAGATTTCACTTCTTACGTTGAGTGTGTCGTAAAACACGAGCTATGAGATAAGGGCGGCAGAGACGTAGGCCTGTACAGTCGAAAGAGACAGACTGGCTTTTGAGCGCCAGAGGGGCCGTATTTTGCAGCGCTGGGCCAATTATAGCCGAGCCTGAGCTAGTACATGAGGGCAAGACATCCTGCCTCATAAAAATTAACCAAGCAGAGCCACCGAGCTTCCCTCTTGCCAAAAGCGACCCTCGGCAAAAGATGGCTGAATGAGTAGAAATCCAACTCTAACTCCAACGTGCGACTTCGAACTTGCCCACGCACACTTCTCTAAATGAATTCATTAAAATTCATCAGAGCCAACTTCAATATTCACAGTAAGATAAATAAATCGGAATAAACGAATAAATATTAAGTTGAATCGCTTGTCAAATATTTTGGAAAAGACTTAAAAACATCATATTTACATAAGACTCTCAAATAGAATTCAATCAATAGTTACCAATTTCAGTGGGAAAAACTTTCTTGACTATAAATGTATTTGTACTACACTCTAGAAACGAGAACAAAACTCAAAAAACTAATGCGAAAACGCATATTTGTGCATCACAATTAAAACGGTGAATGATGCGGCACAGCAATATATTCTTGAAGAAAATTAATCAAAACGAGCTTCAAGCCTTGAAACTGGCACGAGGGTACACGGAAAAAAATTCAGTACTTTTAGAGTTCATAATTTGACAAATTATCTGATGAGTTGGAACGCTCAATGAAGCCACGAGACCAGCCTCAATAAGAGGTCGTGCACAGTTACGTTATGCGATTGAGCTCCCATTGACGGCACAGCTTCACAAGAGCATTGAGGCATGAAGCGCTGGCAAGACACAATGGAGAGGAAGCGCCGGCAAACTCAAGGGAACTCTCTACCGACATACGAGCTCTGTTGGAGTGAATGCAATGAGATCTGCGGGGCAAATATTGTACAAATCAAATTCAACGTTTTTATTTAAGAATAAAAAATAATGGTGAAAGTTGCACAGAAACTTGTTCGAAAATATGCTTCCCACCATGAATGGACTAGGCGATAGGGCTAGAAAACCATTCCACTAGCGAGTTTTGATTTTTGAAGCGGTTGTGATAAAATAAGACATAACAAAACATACTACAAATGGCCCAGAATGAATTGAAAATGTAATTAGTTACCGGGTGAAGTTTCAGATTTTTTCAGGAACTAACTTTTATAAACTTTTTCAAACAATTAAATTTAATACTCATTATTCTCCACTTAAGACATACAAACCTCATCAGACATAACACTGCATCAGACACTGCAGCCGCTTGCCTAATCACAACTGCAACGCCTCCATATGACTCGAGCAAATGGAAGCAATGATTCATGCGAACATAACTTCAGACATGTGTGAAAATGTCACCAAACATGCGCCGTGGAAAATATCGAAATACGGAATAGAGTAAAAAATATATTATTTCAATTATAAATCATATACTGGAAATGATTTCGATTTCACATTGCGTTAATTACTTATAGCACTTCCGTTGGCAGTATTGATAGAAAGTATCGTTAATATAATATTCTTATTATACTAATCATAGCATGATCAACTCTTAATTAAAACAAGCATAATAATGAAACTTCATTAGCAATAGAGAAGGTGCCATTAAGTGCCAAGTTCCAGGCCGTAGGTCAGCACACCTGCGCTGCTACAACCGGCAAGTGTAACAAAGCAGACATCTAGAGTTCTAGACGATAACTCTAATGCAAAAAGAAAGTCGGAAGAAAAAATGAAGACACTCTAGCATGGGCTCTAACTATCACTTGCACGAGCCAAAAGATGGACAAATGAATAATAAAGTCTACTTCACTTCAAGACCCACAACTCACTGACAGGTGAGCTTACACGAATAAACAGAACCTTACTACCTTTCTGAATCACTTAATTTCGATGGTAACATAACGTACACTAACACAATGATAACATCCGAGGAATATGCCGAGAAATCTCACCAGAGAAGCGAGTGCGGAGTCCGTAAGATGCTCATACGCTGAGCGAAAATCTCCCGGTTATCTCCCGGGGAAATTGCTTAGCCGAAAAGCATCGACAATTTCGATGACAGCGTCGATCGAACTTAATCAAAAATGTTGAACGGAACGTTAGGTTCAAATTGCAGCATCGGAGGGCAAGGAGGGAAAAGGATTCCATAAAGAACATCTTCATAATCAACAACAAACTGAATATAAGAACAAAAAATGACTCTCTTCAAAAGTTGTAGAAAAAATTACATTATACGCATATTTAGGATGTATATAACCACCGCTTCCGCTCAGTTGAGGCACTCAACGTACAGAAACTCAGAAAAACTCAAGTTTATGCGACTCTCAAGGGCGTAGAATTTCAGGGGTGCAATTGCCAAGGCTGAACATGCCAGCAAAAAATTATGTAAACATGTGGAACAGACGAAGATGTAAATTAAATAGAAAAAGATACAAAAAATAATACTCGTGCTTGAAGTTACTTGATCGGTAGACGTAAGGCCTGCCTGATTACGAAACTAAATCCATAAAATAGTTCTGAAAGAATGATTGCTGCCTCTTGGAATGCCCCTGAGGAGTGCCATTCCCCCAAGGCACAAGGACTGCAGCCTTCGTAAGACCTTCCCAGGCACAGCACAAAATGCTACCTTACCCCGAGGTGTGCTAAGTGCGCAAGATAAGCAAAAGGAAAATTATCTTCAGCACTAATTTCAACAAAAAATTACGAAGCAAATTTTTTATTGGGAGAGTCAAAGAGAATACTTCTTCCAGCCACAAAAAAATGCAGAACTCGAATTTTTGTGCAACACAAAACGAGCTGAAATACGCTCACGTCAATAGTTTTAGAGTGGATTAAAATCAGGGACTTACGGAGTGGCGAATAAAAGTTACAATAAGGCTTTTTCCAATGACTTACAAGAAATGCACGTACTTGACCTATACCGTTAGATAGAGCAGAATACCCTTAGCCTAGTTCAGATTTGTTGTCCGGGCTACTCGTAGACGTACCCTACGGCTTAGTACTCGTAGATGCGCTTGAGACTACAGTCAACTAATACAAGCCAAGTTCACATTCAAGCTTCAACACTTAAACGGTGCCTTCGATTTGAAAGGAACCGCATGAGCAAATTCAAATTTATGCATCGCACACCGAGTGCTTCTCGAGATGTTGATGCTTCCCAGGTTGATTTTAGGTTTAAAGTGCGTGAGAATATACGATTTAAACTTCATTCAATGAAGAATAGACTAGATTATTCGTTAGTTTAAAGCTCTTAGTTCACATGAATTGTGACCACAAGAGAGCGAAGGCAAGCAAACATTAAGCACGGACTCGACAGGACAGGGATTTGATTCTGCACAAGTTGTGTACCCACATGGGATTCCCCGCGCATGAAAAAAGCAAGTTAAGAAAAGAAAAAGCAAGTTGAGGAAAGACGAAGAAAACATAACGAAGAAAGTGTGAAAATTGGAAGGTGTAAAGCATAAAAGAAGCCCGAAGGCCTATCTATATCTGAAATAAGCTAACCCAATGCCCTGGGGGCGCCAGTACCCATAGCTTCCGACACACAAACCTTACTACCCTAACCTTATTGCTTATCCGGTGTCCCTTGAGTACTATTTAACGAAGAAATAGCTTATACTGAATAGCAATCGTATACCTTTAAAAAATCTTTTGTGATTTATTGAGAATATTTTCTTCCAGAATTCAGTCGACCCAACTGCACTTTTGGTGACAAAATTTTCTCGCCGCACTGTTTAAGGGTTGAAAATGAACTTTCAGGAGGCGCGCTCTCCTCCACGTGAAGATCTAACAATACAGGTACTGGATCCTGAAGGCCCTCAGTATTAGTGCTGCAGAGCGTGGTGGCGAGAGCAAACGTATGGGCGTCAACTTCTTTTCATACCGCAGATCAGAGCCACACTAAACAGGTATAACTTGGTACTTTTCACGAAAACTTTAGGAGTGTTGCATCAACTTGGTCCAGTAAATTTATGAACTACATTCATACCTTACATTATGCAAGATAAACCAATATTTAATTTGAAGGTAGAAGATAAACCAATAATACACCTTTTTGCCAGAAAATTATTAAAAAAAACATTTGAATATTCTCCAATATTAATACTCAGTATTACTCCATTTATATTTTTGCCACGTTTCTAATTGACATTTAATATTTAACCTTTACCTTCGCATTGTTTTCACAACTGTACTCGTACATCGTTCAACGGGTCACTTTTTCACTCGGTGAAAAAAAGATGCATTCAAAGCAACGGCACGTTTCATTTCACTTGATAAATTTTCAGACCTAATTAATTCTTCCTGAGAAAATCTTATCAAATACGTTATAGCCAACAGAAACGAATTTTTATTCCTTTTGGCCACTCGATAACCTGCGCACTTTCACCTCAATAGCCAAAAGTTTCGGAGGTCATAAGCGAAGTACACATCCGTAAAAACACGATCGCAATTTAAGATTCCATTTGAATTTAGGAGCGTAGTGCACATGCGGTCTCCAGCGCATCATACCAGGCTCCTCACACACACAGAAACCGCATCTCCTACGAGACGCACGTGTGTGCAGAACACAAAATGAGAGTCGGGCTCGATGAAGAAAAACTACAGACTTTGCGGAGAGAGGCTGTCGGAGAAAGCCTTACCAACCGCAGCCGCACAGAGTAACACAACAAAAACACAGTCATAGGCTTCAGCCTGCCAATCCGCTGCAGCTGAATTAGACAAATGAGTGTCACCATCAATACGAATCTCGCTGCTTATTGAGACCGTACAATTGACATCTTGTTTTGGTTCTGCACTGTTGAAAACTAGTCAAGTGCAATGAGACGCATCAGAAGCTACAGATAGGTAATTACTAACAAAGCATAGAATTGAAGGCACAATAATAAAATATAATTGTATAATGAAAAAGTTCGAATTAAAATGGGATGACATCGAAAAAAAATCGCCCATGGAAAAAATTGCATCAGAATTTTTTCAAGAAATTCACGGTTTCCTTTAATTAGCAGCTACCACTCAGAAATATAATAAACAGGTCACTATTGAAAGTACAAGTTTAAACAAGATTCTAAGAAAAAATTCTGAAGAATTAAAGATACCCATGCATAATATTCTAAAGAGTACTTCTCTAGATATAATGAAAGGTTATTGCTAGGCGCAAAAAAGCATACAGTAGAGATTTCAAAACAGAAAGAAAAATTCGTAATTTTTAGAAAAACTTTCATACGTGAAAGACTTCACCGACATATCGAAGCTTCTCTTTCTGTTTTAAACTCCAGCAGGAAACAATGTGTGAGCCCTTTTAATGGGGAGGAACAAGAGCCACTAAAAATCCACTGATCGAGGTTTACGAATTATACACTCGAGCACGCCGAGGACAGGCGGAACAATGGCAAGAGGGCGGGCGGAACAAGGCTGAAATTTGGTGGCAGTTTTTAAAGATGCATTAGAGGAGAACGAGCGAATTAATCACCATTCGACGGGCCGTGAATCGAAAGCAATGAAGTAGAAATTAGCTGTGCACACAATAAATGGGTCAGCATGAGCCGCGGCCATTGATGCGCTTTCTGGGTCACGAGTACTTCAGAATATCGGAAGGCGCTTCAGGAAGAAGGCGAGTGGCTATGCAACTCGCCCTGGCGCCCGCTAAAAACCTGATTTGCTTCTAACAAGTTAAAAAAAGCAACATGAAAGCGGCAAGTCATCTGAGAGTCGCTGATCTAAGAAGTACTTTTGATAAAGCGCCGACGGAACAAGTGTGCATTAATCAGCGATAGAACCAGTATGATCGGCCGAAAACTCTCTCGGTGAACATTGAAATTTTTCACTACCGACAAAATGGAATACAAATTTTGATAAGATTTCACACAAAATTGAATAATAATCCAGTTATAATCCCCATCGAAAAAAATTACGTAAAGTGAAAGAAGAGGATAGAAATTGCTGAGTGTCTTAAAACTGTGCGTCGCTGCATTCAAGGCGGCTGAGATGAGAAGGGAAATTTCCTGGAAGCTCCTAACCGAGTGTAACACCTCCGTTATGACCGACCTTAAACTTTCAACTTTCTAGATCAGCTACTCTTACTCGGGTTTCGTATGATTGTCCTCTGATACGAAAAATTCACAAAATAAAGAAAGGTTACCAAAAAATTCTACAAGGCAATTTCAAAACAAGTTTCATCAACAACTCGACAATGATTTTTCAGAAACACGGTTCTAATAGCACTTCAGAATGAAGTGTAAAAGAACTTTACAGCCGTATCAGGATGCAACAATTGCTTCAGTATGAAAACTGCTGGGGCAGATCAATAAATCCGGTACGATTCGCGTGGTTTCCTTGTTCATTAAAACTAAAATGACATTAAAATTTTTGTAGGCAAGAAACTCAAACACCATTGAGTAAGTAAAAAAATATACGTACGTTGATAGTATAGAGTTCACTCAGAAGCAATAATTATCCTAAAAATCAAATTCTAGTATAATGAAGTTGAACGTTTCAACACATTCATACTTAATCGATAACAAGGGACTACGGGTGGACAAAAATCCGCACGTTTTTTGACCGCTGTCGCAAGAAATCAACACGAGAACATTACTAGATTACCCTGGAAGCCTCCTCACGCAATCAAAGGACGCCTAGCCGCCTCTAGTCCTTGAGTTGGCCAGTAACAAGGCACGGAGGCGAGTACCGCTGGAACAGTAAGTCGTCTAGCCCCGGCAACACTACATCGAGTAAGAGCTGTGTCGTCCTTGTCAGACAGCGATACAACAGCAACTGTTAAACTCAAAATATAGACAAAACGTAACAATGAGAAATAATGATTATTCAAAAAGATATACCAGCAAATAGAGTAGCTGAATTTGCTAGATGAAGACACAAAATTTTCCAGCTCATACTGAAGAAGGGAAACAATGTCTTCCGAATTTAGTGAACGTTTAGAGAAATTTAGAGCTGAAGCTGACTGTTTTGTTGTGAAAGTCAATAGTTTAAACTAGCTACTAACGATGAGCATTTAGTGGGTCTCATAGCATATATTTAGTTTCGCAATTCACCTAAAAATAAAATTCAAGCGCTGTTCAAGATTTATTAAAATCTTCTGAAAATTCCTAACATGAAGCTGGTACTCTCACCTCAGTCATTCAAAATGTACCTACTGATTCAAAAAGAAGAAGCGACATGAAATCATGGTTAAAAAGCATAGTTTTGTGCTTAAGCTGATCAAGTAGGTGCCCCGAATGTCAAGTGTGACGTTTGAACTCAACCGCATCACTGATTGCTCACGTGACCTATTAGCAACCTTCTACGACGCGACGGTGGCAGAAATTGAATGTGTTCCAATTTTGCGTCGAAATAATTTAGAGAAATTATTTATAGCATTTGAGTGGACTAGCAATCTTAGACACAAACACAGTTTTTTGTCGGTAATTTTATTCACCATTTAGTAAACTTTTGTGAAATTATTTTTACTGCATCAGTAGAGGGTCATGTTCTCCAAAACTCATTTTTACTCCATCGGCGGAGAGCCTTGCTCATAAAAAGCAATAATACAAGAATAAAAAAGGGTTCTCATTCCTTATCTTCAGCCAAAAGACATCGACTGGAAAAACTGCGAACTTTTCAACCGGGATGTAGGTCACATGAAAATTATACGTCAACGGAACGGCAGAAACGCACGCGCGCCGCCAACAAACGAACTTCTTTTGAGCACCAGCTTTACATGATGCCGTGTAGGAACGGAAAGCTAAGAGCCAATCACAAAAAGCTCATGAGCCGAAAAACTTGACCACAGCCGCAGAAGTGGCTGCTTGCACACGAGTACTCGGCACATCATGCGGCCGCTGCACGCATCTCACATAAAAATGAGATAAAACATCGAGAGAAGTTTAGAAAATGCTCAACGTGCCCCCTTTTCATGGCTGGGCAGCATATAGTCCTGAAAACACATCGACAGTGCATTTAGGCTCAAAATCAGAAGCTAAACCTAACTGACACAGAATTTTATAGGAACAGTGTCACCGTCACATTAATAAGGGAAGTACCCGAGACAATCTCAAGAGCTTCAGATTAAAGTTAATTAATTAGTTTGTTAGTGAAGGTCGTGGTTTAAAGCTCCCTATCCATGGTTTAAAACTCTCTTGAAGAGAGCGAAAAGATGGGACCATGAAGTACAGACTACGGAAAACGCGTAACAAATCGCCCGCGATGTATTCCCGCACAAGATCTCCTGCTCATAAAAACAGCAAGTTAAGAATGATGAGGAAGAAAAGACAGAGAAGAGATGAGAAGGAGGGAGTGAAATTTGAAAAAAAAGTGGACACGAAAAACAAAAGTCCCGAAGGCCCACCAAAACTGAGGCAATCGAACACTGTCCTCCTGGCACAGGAAAGAAACTTAGCTACCCCTATTGCCTACGGTCAATTCTCTTGCCTCTTCAGGGGCTTCAGATTAAGATCAATTTCTTCAAAATAGAAATAATAGAGAACTTCCGATGCACCAAGTTTCAACCTCTCAACATTCAGCTTCTTATAATTTTCTCAATAAAATAACCATAATACATGCAGCTCTTCCCTTCAAACAGACGTACACGAGCAAATGAGATGAGACGAATGAATGAATTTAATAGCTATAATTATCGAAACTTTTCTCTCGATCAGCACCAGCAAGAGAAAAATGAACTAAAACTGCTCATTTTCATGAACTTCCATATGTATTTACAATATCCGATAATACCTGAGAGCAAATTATCAAAATACTTTGCTGTTTACTGCGTCTTATTGTAACAGTAGCAAAAATATAAAAGCTAATTAGACTAATTTTTCATTTGAATAGGCAATTATCAAGGCATGGTCTTACAGACTCGAGGCAGCAATTCTTTCCAGAGTTCGAACAAGCCAAGCAATACTTATATAAAATTCATCAACGAGTGCTATCAAAACACCACAAGCGACTGAACAACCCGGTATGTGAGTAAATCCAGAGCCACGGAAGTGCTACGAAGAACACCATGTTCGCACAAAAATGCAGAATTGCAAGTACATCTTTTATTACAAGCCAGTTTCTACCCAATCAATGAACATTTTTGAAGCGCATTAATTTGATATAGGCAAATTACACATTAACAAAGCTGTCTGGAGTGAACACAGAGCCCGAGCACCATAAAAACGACTGATTGGTTTTGTAATCTAAAATTCAAAGAGAATTTCCAATTAAATTGATCACACGGGGTTTAATCGCAGTTTACGTTCAATTAGTCCTTCACCTGCCGAAGAAAATGCTTCAATTGGCAGATGAATTTCAGAATTACTAAATGGATCTGGGTCAGACAAGAGCCCACAAGCTCTGTCTTCGTTGCACAATTCAAATCCGTTTCTCACACGAAAAAATCGAGAAATAGGAGTTAGCAAGGTGTGACCTTGCTAATAACAGAGCTCTCAAACCCTAATAAAACCCTAAGAGTTCACTCTGACGCATAGTGTTCGAATAAAACATTTAGCGGAAAAACAAACGCTGAGAGCTATTTCTAACGCATGCAATAAAACTTAGCGCCGAGGGTAAAATCTGAACTCGATCTTACGCTCCCTCCCAGCTGAATCTCACTGTGAGAACTAACTCTAGGAGCGCTCGCCATATCACAAGCGCGCGAAAGTGAAGCGATAAGCTCATGTTTCCTGCAATCACGTCAGGCCTTGAGGAGAACTGAGCACGCCTCAAAAAGTTTAAAGTTCTTTTTTGCATGATCTGAGGGAGGCAAATGCAAGCGAGATGGCACGGCACTCAGGGCCAACAAGACATCGCCGCACGGCCCAGCAGGGCGCGCCACGCAGCTTCCTGCTGTGCCACACACCCCACTCGTACATCATGGCTGCTTCTTAAGACCAGGATTCCGTAAGACAACTAATATCTCCCAAAACCTGCACCTGGTATCTGATTCCAATGAGAAATTTCATTGGAACTGACAATTAAATGAGCAAACTGGGTCTCAAGAAAATGCTTCGTTCGGAGGTAACTGCTTTGACCGATTCTTGTCATGCCTTCATTTCACATTTTAAGTTGAAGCATCGCTGGGCGTCATCGAATTATTGAGGAAATGATGCAAAACGAGCAATACAGCCGAAAATGGTCACACTAGATGAGAGAGTAGAACTATATTTATCGAATTATAAAATTCGATGAGAAACATCCAGAAGCGAGATAGTTTGACTCACAATGAAGGAATAAGTACTGAACTCGTGATTATGGTGGAATTAGGAGCAAAAAAATAAAAAAATCTTAAAATTTGAAATATTATTGAAAAATCGACTACCACCACCAGCGGCATCCACACAGCTACATCATAAACTGAACCATACTTCTGAATGAAAACCTTAACTATACGGCAGCCACAATTAATGAATGTAAAATTCCATCACTGATCCGGTACGCTGGAGAGCTAGAAATTGTGTGTCGCGACGATCATTGTACTTCGGCAGAGTAACAATCGTGCCATTCGAAAAATACGAAAATCCTTCACATTACGAATTCGAAGTGTCAACGCAAGACAACATTCACTGAATCACAGCTGCCTTAAATACTGAAAGTTCTGTACAAACTAAATGTGCAATATTGAAGAATTATTGGCCACTGAGTACTCAGAGTGACAAATAATTGCGATAAGAAGACATATCGCTAGCGATAACCTAGGTCTCAAGTCACACGGTATCATATCGTAATACATTCAGGCCACTCCAGCTGGCAGTGCAAACTGCGGCGTGAGCACTTCATATCACCACCTCCCACCTCAGCTGCACCACGTGAACTGACGGCGCTATCGCTATGGACTCGATTTCGGGGTTCATTGTAGAATTTATTTCATGAGTATTATAATATTGAAACTAAAATTTCAAGGTATTAACTGTCTCTCAGCAAGTTTCCTATGTGCGTGTTCTCGTGAGTTCGTTACTTAAACTTCCTCGAGCTTTTAAGCAAAATAGCAAATAATTTGACTTCGCTGTGACTTAGGTACCAAATGCATTAAGAAACATCGTCCAAAAGCATCACCTTTATGTAGGGCACACGATCTACGTAGGAGAGATTCGACAATAATACTTTAAACGCTGATTAAAAAGAGATTTAGTTTTACAAGAACACTCTCAGCTTGTCAACTTTAGAATTTTGCGCGACCTCAAGATTTCTGTACACAAATGGCAACACTCCGCACGGAAACGTGGTGCCAGGCCGGAGTGCCAGACTGGAGCCGAAAGCCGTCGATCTTGGTGTCAATTTCTCCGAGGGAAATTTAGAGCTGAAAGAAAGGTGGAAGTGAAATTAAATGTACGCTTGTAAGAGAGTTCCCGCTATAATTTTTCTTAAAACGCTTCCGGTGTCATAATTAAAACGTATGACCATGTTTTGATAACGTTTTCCAGCATTGTCGAATCACAGTTTCCAAGCGGCAATGACCTCAGCCAGAGTAAACAACACTATCCATACCTTGCACAAGTCCATATAGAGAAACTGAGCTCCATAAGAGGGAACCACACTAAACACTGAATCCAAATTTTGAAGCGTCGATTCCAAAGGGAAGAACAAACAGAAAAGAATACTATTTACTGGTACGCAAAGGCTCAGCTCGCTGAACAGAAGAAGAAATGACCACAACTTAAGTCTATAGAGTGCAGGCATTGTCCAGCGACGCGCTGTCGCTCCAGTGATGTTGCTGAGCTCATGGAGCAACGAATGGATGGCGCCGAGCTGACACGCGACTTGAAAAAAGCCCAAAATATGGAACATGTTTTTATAAACATCAAGCTTCTTTACAGAAATAACAAGTTTTAATAAAGGGAATACAAACGGAGCAATAAAAATAAGAAAAAGTGATATTCTGTAGCGAGGGCAACGCGGACAAACGAGGGCGGCTAACGACAACATGGATGGGGGCCAACAGAGCGGCAGCCCGACATGCGACTTAGACATCTGGACATCTGGTCCAGGACCAGCACCGCACCCTCACACATCTGGACATCTGGTCCAGGACCAGCACAACGCCCTCACACATCTGGACATCTGGTCCAGGACCAGCACAACGCCCTCACACATCCAGCCCTGGTCAACAATCCAACTGCAATACGTGTGTGGTTGCTGGAGACTTTCTGTCCTGTCTTATGACTTGTACTAATGGTGGGTATGTGTATCTTATTGTCATGCAATGGGATTTTATACGATCGAAGTACTAGAATAAATTTGTCTGAAAATTAGAGCGAGCAGCGGAATTTTTCTTATTTTCTCTGCAGTAGTCACCAGATCTGGGAATCCTTTTATCACACTCATAATATTCAATAGGATATGGGAGTAATAATAGAGGAAAACTATGAGTTATAACCGTATGCATAATTCTCAAGTTTAGAGCTTGCGCGTTGAATGTTTATTGGGTAACTGGTTTTTATCTAAACACGCACGGCGAAACTATTAGAGCGGAGATATTAAGCGTGAAGACGGGTCGAAGTATCAGTCGGTTTCGTCTCAATAACAAGTACTTATCAGGAAGTGATGAGTTTACTAAAAAATTTCCACCCATTTACAAGTTACCAGTCAAAATTTAAAAATTCACTTGAATATTTCAAGCCGCCAGCAATTTAGCATTTAGAAATGCGATAAATTTTGAAAACATAGGTAAATCAAAACATAAAACGACATAAAACTTTATTTGACCATGCGTAACATGGACTCGCACGCTAAGATTCGTCCGCACGCTACGTTCACGGGCAAAAATAAAGAACAAACAGTAGAAAGCGTGCAGCACACGGAGATGAGGTTTAACTCCAGTAAATCATAAAAAAAAACATTTGTATATAGTCAGACTACATGAAGAATGAGATAAATAGCAAATGTAAAATCAAATCGGATTTAGAATTTGATGAAATATCTCAAGGAAGAAACATACCTTCAGGTATTAATCCCACTATATACAGTCATTTGCAAAAGTTTAAGACCACCCACAGAATTTGA
>VOMN01102234.1:0-43298 GCA_014899125.1 Orchestia grillus
TTTCATTTACTACAGCGTTTATTTTCCCCCTATTGTATAGAATACGATTTTCTTTTTTCTGATTGAATGCTTTTCTGCTTTTTCTAATTCCATCTCGTCAAGAATGACCGATTTTTATTTGAGATTTCAAAACAAGCAAAGAATAACTTCATAGGTGCATGAACCGATTAAAAATATCTGCAAACAATGAGACTTTATTTTATGCTGGGTGTCTGTGTACATACTCAGCTATTCATGGAAGAGAACTTTCTGTAAAAAATGTCGTGTGATAGCGATAAAATAGAGCTCAAATGTTTTCATAATTTATGTATAAACATAAATTTAGGACATCAAATTCTATGACAAGATAAAGCCGAATTAACCAATGATCATGAACATATTTACTTACAGTCCTAATGCAACCTTCATTTCAGCACTCCTTTCGTTACTTCTTATTTATGGAAGTTGATTGTTCTTTTTGATAATGCTTTTTCCTAAAGCTCAAACCAAAGTCGATTTTTTCCTTGCACCAAAAACACCACGTCGTTGTTGAAGCGTTACACAACTTAGAGCTTTTCAAAGGTTTGTCTACGTTATTTGTCCATCGAACCTCACATTTCTGCCCCAGCATTCTCAATCACCGACCCTCTTTAATAAATTATTATTGGCTGTGGCTTTACTTCTATGTTTCTTTCCAACATCCATCGTTTCCAAATTCAGTGATAATCTCTGTAATTTCACGTAACAAGCCATAGTGTTCTGCCTTCATATCCCACACTACCATTGCGAATGTAGCCAGCATTCATCCCCTGCTGAAAAATTCTCAGCCCTCGTCCTTCAAACTTACAGCCTCATCGTACAACATCATCCTATTTCAAGGCTTAATAGTTTCACACGCACTGACCATAGTGTTCCTAACCTTTTTGCAACTCCTTGCAGAATATTCTCTCATCAGCGCAAAAACTGTCACTATGCCTCTCCGACTCGTGTATGACATCGTCTATGGAGCAGACACTATTCACTTCGTTTCCCTTTTTTCATTCACTTCTCAGAAAATATATCCACAATTTTTTTCGGCCGCTATTCCTCATAAGTTCTTTCCTTCTTCGTACACATTGAGCAAAATTGTGCTCCTTAATATACATTTTTCTTGCACTCGTTTCCTTCAACGAGCTTTGCAGCACACAATTTTTGCTTGTTCAAATAGCTCCAAATCCTGTTCATTTCTTTCATTTCTACGAGTACTTCATTTCGTACGTGCATATCTCAACCTCATGTGGCACTCTGTTTTCCTTGAATCATTCGTTTCTCTTACTTTCACTTCACTAGGAACATAAAATCTTCTTCTAAATAAGCATACTTCCAGTGACTCATAAGCATACTTTCACGAGCGAATAGCCGGGTATTCTTGTTTCTCCTCTCGACATAAGAATGTCAAACATATTATAATTATCATTGTCTTCCTTATTACAGCACAATTTGATACGTTAGTCTTAGCTATTAACCGCATTGCATCCACTATTTACTCACGTGAACTTATTAAGCGTCTATTCTAACGAATCCTCCATATTTGATCGATTCGTTACGTGAATCTCCGACTGGTTTTCTTAAATTCTTTGTATCTGGGAGCCCTTATACCCACTGAGCTATTTACCAAAGCTCCCCGGACAAAAAAATCAGTTACCGGCTACAAATATAGTGTAGAACTTCCACGAGCACGAAAAATGGCTGCGATCGTGGGCGGTTCTGAGTCTACGATTGTACCAATATTCGCTTGGTCGATTTTAAACCACTCTTGCATCAACTGATCTCGTTCAGCGGCCACAGTACGTGGACTATCTTTTCGGCTTCTAACTTTCCGTTAAGGATGGTCCCACGAATTTTACATTACATTTATGCCAGGGGATTTAGCTGGAGAACCTAAATGCCTGACATCCTGAAGGACTGTCATGCCAATAAATAACTCTGGTTCGATGCACCAGGCAGTTGTCATAATGAAAGACAGGCAAAGCACCATGATGCTCTTTATTCTGAAATTGTGCAAACGGCAAAACTAGGGTTATCTAACAGCTCAATGTAACTATACTTGTTCAGTTCGATGGATACAACTAATGGACTCACTTTTGTGAAGTTCAAACCGTCCCAGAATACGACAGACCCTTTCCTCTCCCATGAAATCCTCGAAAAACAATAGATGCCAGATTTTTTTGCCCGGAGTGCATGCTAACAACTTGAACGGCTTTAATTCTTTCTTAGGTCTAAATTATGATCTTATGTCGTACTCTGGTGATGGAGTACGGACTCTCGCGCTACTGAGGTGCCGCCCGTCTGGACCTTTTCCTACCCTCATGTCCATATGGCGCTCCAGTTCGACATAAGTGAAATCATCTTTTTTTCGTAATTCATATTTCTGTGTTAAATTTGTGGACTAAAATAGTCAGACGCTCATACTACATAAATTACATATTTATGAACACTAATTTGCAAAAAAAACGTTCTTCGCAAAAAATAGGCATAAAAGGATTAAGCTCTGATATTTACTAGAATACTAGTACTGTAGCCTTTAAAGGTTTCAATATAAAATCGGATTTCAATTTTTAGTAAAAATTAAATTCAACACAGTAATTCAAAGTCAACACGGCGAAGACGCGTAGTTAGGATCGGTCAGCGTAGGTAAATGACCAATAGGCACACCGGTGACACCAACGCACAGCCACGCACCACAAATGTAAAGAACGGTTGGGAAGTGCGCAAATTGTACCGCAGCATACTGAAGCGTGCACAGATTTAGTCCTCGACACAAAGCTCACGTGAAATATTCTGTGCACCGAGCACAGCAACAGCTACAACCACGTGCGTCATAGTACTACATTAGCCCGTGTTCCCATTCTATTGCTATAATTTCAGGAGTTTCATCACAATTGAAAAAAATGCAAAATTCATGTTCGTCGTAAAATTTATTGAGGACAATTTATGACTATTATTTACCAAAGAAATTAATTAATCATTTTTTCACCCCGCAACAAAGTCACACGAACTTCACACACATTATTGTTGATCGCAAGAGTATTACGTTATACTACCACTGAATTGTATGTACGCCATGAAAACTTTATAGCTAAAACCTACTTAATTTCAATACCGGCATGATTTCAATATAAGCAATAAAACCTGACGAGGAATGTTCATTAGCAACAAGAAAGAAATGGTATGGAAATTGTGGCAGAATTCCAAAAAATTATACATTTTCTTTATTACCGATTCATTATTGGATTTATTAATTAATTAAAAAAAGAAGTCTCATACATGCAGGAACATCAATCACTTTGAAATAATTAAAAAAGTTTTCGACCACAGCTGAGCTCTCAAGTTCCTGATGATCAAAAATTAATAATAAAATTACAAACAATTCATTTATACTTCATACGCGCGCTAACTAAATCTTGAATGTATTAATTAAATCCCCATTAATTTTAAAATTGATATCAAATGAAGTCTATGGTTCTCCACAAATTTGTCAGATGATATATTTTGTTCAAATATTTTTCTCGAAAACTATACATTTTTCATTAGGAGAAAGAGGCTGAAGAAGCGAGTAGTAGAATTAAAGGCACTCTGACATCACTTGCCGGCGGCGAGAGGAGAGTAAGGGAGCACGAGGGCTCAGCTGCACAGTCAGGCACAGGGATACGCGAAAGTTTTCCAAAAGCAGCAATAGTAGCTTCATATACGTCGTTGATATCTCAATGAAACACGAGGCTGTAGCTGAAAAAGTAAAGTGTTCGATTTAGGCATAAGCCCTCGCTTTTAAATGGTTTACCTTTGGGCCTGACACCTATGTTGGAACATTTACAGTTTACTCCGCTAATATTCCATGAATTAATGAATTTCCACGAAGCAGTGCAATCTCAAATCAGTTTATCTGATAAACAGATACATGTGGTGGTGCAACAAATCTTCTTTCCAAAAACGGAAGTGAAGAATGAATAACATATGCGTATAAGAAATATTGCACGAGTTTAGAATAACACTTAGAACTAACGCGTTATTGTCATGGAATGTATTCTTAACCACGACCCAAACTGAAATTAATCCAGACAGAATTTCATGAAAACGTAAGCTACCTTTAAAACATTGTCTTAACAAAAGAATCGTTCCCAGCACAGAGGAGATCAAACACAAAAACTAAGAAGTGATGACAGAACGGGAGTAAACGATCGAGTGGTCAAGGTCCAAGTTCCCTACGGTATCCACTGCCTACTTCATTTGTAACAGTCACGATCATTCGACACTATCTCGCGAGCACAATTTCTTCGATTTTTCATTATTCGAAAGAGATGAAGACATAGAAATTTTCGATAACACTAATAACACGCAGAAGACGCTTCATATAGAAGTGAACATGGAAGACTAATTTAAAGTATATAAATTTTTTTCTCATAGGCGGACTACAGTCACGTTCATTTTTAGAAATTTATCCGAAAAATAAAAAGTAGATTAAATAAGAGTTCGTTGTCTCAGGCAAAAAACTGCAGTAAAGCTATCACAGAAGTGCCAGTCAACAGTTAATAGAAAGGATAGTTATAGAAATGAATACTGTGCAGGTATTGAATTGCCGTCATCTAATCAGGATGTCGACGTCTTTTAGGCGTGAGTCATTGCTCACATCATTATACTAGTGATTATTTTTGGTTAGCACTTCATATCACCTCAACACTTTTAATGAATTCACTCATGCATTTGAAGCATAATAAATTTTCGAACGCATTAGAATCTTTGAAGTCTATTGTCCCTTGTGGAATGGTGCGCAAAGAAACTTCTTTCTCCTCGCTCTTAACACAGTTTTTTTACGAACATGTTAATTAACACTGCAAACAGTGCGAAGTACAAAAATAAATTTTAACTTCCAACTTGTTCCCAAATATTCAGTAATTAATCGATTGTGAAACATGCTTGACGATAGATCGAACTTCTATTGGAATGTTACATACTTGGGTTCCCAGTTAAAAGGAAGCACAATATTCAGAAGAGGGGCAAGGCAGAAATCTATGAAATAATCTTAGAGGCTCGAGTTCTTATTTGATTCAAGGTGGATGAATGACACAAGACTCTAAAGCAAATAAGAAACAAGGAACAGATTGATGAAGAAATCCTACAGCAAAGGAAAAGCCAATGCAATGCAGAAACAAGAAGATGGCAATAATTCTCTGGATGTCCGCAAAGAATGAACAAAAACTTTCTCTAAGAGAGACGATGACGAACGAACTATTCGACTGTGACGGATTTGGCAAGGTTTCGTGGGCAGTCGACGTTGCAGCCGCGCCGCACGGCTACGTGGTATGAGAGGAGCTGCAGGGGAATGACGGTCAGGAGGCCCTGCAGACAATCCACGGTCTGGGGGATCTGCAGCACACTTGAGCCGTACTTCGCAGACTCCTCGTCTCCCTTGTTGCAGATGATGATGGGCCGGCCCTCTCGTGCCGTCACTTGCTGAATGGCATTCATCGTTTTCTGCAACAGCACAAGGTCAAGATTAAAATACAGTTACTTTTTACATGAATCTAAAAATTGCTCTGCATGTGAAGCAAACATTGCCTACCACCACTTTATGTTTCATGAAATTAATAAAATTAATGCAAAAATGTAAACTCCTACAAATCTAAGGTAATGGAAAATGAATCAACCTATACACTAAATACAAGCATATACGATGGTATCAGTGACTTCCCACCGTAATAAACACAATTACCTAACAGTGGGCTTTTTTCACCACTTAATAATTAACGACTGAAAGTCAAGACAACAATTTTTTAGACTCGTACATTTTTAGGTCAAGAAGTATAGGAAATGCTTCATTATCATTTTGGAGTCGTCACTAATTAACAATAAGATACACCAAATTTTATATACAATCGAAAAGGTTCGATTCGCGAGATACATCACAATTTTCAAGATAACGCGATGTCTCAATCACACCCTGGTATTTCCCCATTATGTAAGGAAGGTAGCCTCTGAAATAATGGAGTGATAATTTAATCACGCAGGAACTTTTCATTCGCTGAAGTCAGTAAAAAATCCCCATCAGATACTCAAGAAAATGAAATAAATCGTGAATGTATACGAAGTCTAAACATCAAGTTACTTAACAAGGAAAGAAAAGACCATATTTCTTATGATATGAGTCCGTACGGAATGACAATTTCTTCTGATCAAGAAGAAGTCCGCAGTGAAACACCATAACTTTAATAGGGATGGTAATGCAAGAGCGTAGGATTTCCGGCTGTATCGTCATCAGAACGTGTATGGAAAGTGTTTTCATTCTCACGAATAAGTGATAAGAAGGGGAAAGATGAAATATTGCGAGTGAATGCACAAAGATGAATGCAGGTACTATAAGCACACACCCTCTTCAACAGAAAGGCAGAGAAATTTAACTTCACCCCATGGTGTGGTAAATCTTATCAATAAATCAAGTGACAATCGTCTTAAAAGTATTCACTTTCTCCCGAAGGCAGCAACATTCATTAGAATCTTACGTTAATTGGAGATTTTTTACATCAAGCACTACTGCTAATATGAAAGTTTCAGTAAGTACTTCAGAAATACAAAAAAAATTGACGAATGCAGATGTAACACCGAGAGCAATCGTAACGAAGTTCTCTGTGCAATGCATCATGAGAAAACACCATCATAGTTCTTTTTTTTCCGTGCATTAAATAGTGCTTCTTCCGAGTACATAATGCATATCGACGGGAACAAAGGCAGTTATCCCTACCCTGATCTCCACTAAAGTACGCTCAGTCCCATAAATTATTTGGGGAACAATCCATACAAACTTTGTGGATGAGTTTTTATAAGAGAGCATTAGATGACATCCTATACGCAGAGAATAGTTGTGCAGCCACACATGCAGATTACGACGAGCCAAGCCTACGCTGTAACGAAGCTGCACAATAATAATGAAGCTGGTGCAACCTCAAACTGAACAGCTGAAGAGACTCACGACGAAAGTGTTGTCGCGCATACAGATCATGATGATGGGCATGCCCTTGTCCACAAGCGCGAGAGGCCCGTGCTTCAGCTCGCCAGCCAAGATGCCTTCGCTGTGCATGTACGTGATTTCCTTGATTTTCTGTGAGCGATAATGAAAGATGAAGTTTAAGTTCAAATTAAAAACAGGGTATTCGCAGCAATAGTAAACGTGACATTTTTTAAGACAACTTGAACATGAAGATTACTTGAAAGTCATAATGGGATGAAAGAATTCGATGGAATTCAAATTTGCTGTTTGAAAATTTCTCAAAAATAACATGCATTTCAAGTGATTTAAACCTGCATGGCCTATGTGGACGCACATAAGCACATCCTTTATTTGGCAATTTACTCAAACTATGAAAATCATAGTTTTCAAATTTGACCAGTCAAACTTTTTGAAGATACTAGGTGGAATTAAAAAAGAAAAATGACGTTATATTCGCTAATGAGGCAGAGGCAGGCACTGACCAGAGCGCCCTCCATGCAGGTGGCGTAGTTGTAGCCACGACCCAGCACCAGCATCGACATCTTCTCGTACACAAGTTCACTGATCGCCTTGATTTGATCGTCCAAAGCCAGCACCTGAGGCAGAAAATAATTTAGCAAGTTGCTCCTTATGAATTCCACTGATGTTATCTAAAGCAAACATATGAGCAAACATGGTATATTTTCACTTGATTTCCTCAATGAAAAACAAGTCAACGCTTTGTGGCAAACATAGACGTAATTTGTAATTTTGAAGACCCGAAATGTACTTGATACCATGATGAACATAATGGCTTACTGAATATTGCGTGAAGTAAAAAAGACGGACAGAATTAAGTCACCCGAGAGTTTACTTGAAAGACTTTTCTGTAAATAACATTTGACAGAAGAGACGAGAAAACTCAAGGCATTCCAAACACAAAAACCAAGACGTAATTCGGTACCACTACTATCGCTGACATATCAGCTACCAAAGAGAACACAGCGACTGATACATAACTCTACTTGAAAGCATGATATGATGAAGGTTGTTAGTCAACATCACAAAAAATAACTGACACACGCAGTGTTAACAGATGACGTGTATTAATCTAAGTAAAATGAGAGATGTTCAGAGTAGACGATTCAATATAACATGCTGAAATTCGACATGCGAATCAATTTTTTTCATTTTTCGCAGCAAATCAAGTAATAAGAATTAACCACTAGAAGTATAAATTTCAAATAAAATTTTGGCTAGTGAGTCGCCGATTGGGAATGACATAACCATAATGTACCATGGAATTGGTTTTCAAGAGTCAAGGCAGAAAATTTATGGAGTTTTATACACAATAAAAAGTGTCGCAGTTTCACTTCATGAAAATAACAAAAGTGCCTACTTTTAAGAAAAGATCTGCGCGTAAAATATTTAACGTGTTGAAGACTAAGTACTACTGAAGCAGTTGTCGACGCACATGAACATATTTTAACCGTGGGTGTGAAAAATAAGTTTAATTTGGCATCAGTATTTTAGTGCATAACGCAACATGAATAAAGAAGATTTGAGCATTTTTTGTTCTCGAGTGTTCTCTGGTACGTGGGTCGGAAACCTTGAAAACTTGTGTACGTGTCTAAGAGCGAAAGCATTAGCAGTATTCAACAATGTTAGTTTCAAAATTCCCTAATCGTGAGGAAAACTAAATTAATTAATAAAAAATTCGAATTGTAAACATGATTCAGGTAAAGTCAAATTTTACGTTTCGTCGCTCAAATCATCAATACCGATATTGGACTCGAAATTTTACATTAAAGACAACACATCACAATCAAATACTGACTCACCTCCTTGATCTGTTCGGGAAGCTTCTTGAGACCCTGAATGATCTCTGACCGTCTCGGCTGGGACGAGATCCTGTCCTCGGCCATCATGAGGGCAAACATGACGAGAGAGATCATCTGGCTGGTGTAGGCCTTGGTGGAGGCCACACCGATCTCGGGGCCAGCGTTGATGTGCACGCCGCAGTGCGACTCGCGACAGATGCTCGAGCCCACGGTGTTCGTGATGCCCACGATGAGGGCGTTGCGCGACTTGCAGTAACTGTGAAGCAACAGAGATAACTTTTCATTTAGGACTCTGAGCGCTCCAAGCTCTAAAAGTACGATACTTTGACACATTAAGTTGGCATACTTTAGGATACTTTCTAATACAATTCAAGTCAAATCATTAGGAGGAAATAACGAATTTTGAGACTGTGCGGTATGGTCACTCGAACTTAGAAGAGCGTGCATTCCACACGATAGAACACGAATTGAAGAAAAGACTGTGTAATGAAAATATTTAAGATTGAGTGTGAAATATCTTAGTTACCAAATAGGCCGCAAATACAGCAATACGAAAAATAATAAGAACAAATAGGTAATGAAAAAGAGTAAATTGAACAACGCACACTAGACTACTAATTTCTAACATTAGCATTTGCTGAATCAACAGCCCTCCAATGCTTACTAATTTTTATGGTAGATAGTGGAGAGCTGTTGCTCATAAAGGGACTTTGAACACAGACATTACTTCTCTTAAATATGAAGTAAAAACAAAGGTACTCATACCGAAGGACCCAGAGACACCCAAACACAATAGAATGAAAACAAACGACAAGACATTCCCAACTGAACTGTCACTCCGCATCAAAAGTAAACAGCTAACATCACTGCCTGCACAATAGGTGATTGTGTGCTGTCGGCACTGTAGACTCAATCTAAGCAGGCTCATAAGCGTCACAAACTACCTAGGAGCACAGTGCTCTGGATAGCGGCATTGCAGGACTGCCAATTCTCAACATACACCGGGAGAAAAACGAAAACATTCGTATATACTTCTCGCTTATTTGATGTTTTACTGCTTTACGTAGTTCGGGGCAGCCCCAAGCAAAGAAATGGATCTAAACTATGAGGTTTACTTTCCGTTCGAGGCGGCCAACAAAATATGCAATCATGTTAAAACTGATTAGTCACCAAAACAGAATTTCTCCCGCCTATGATAATGAGTATGAAGCTCAGAGTGATCAAATGGGTTATCATCGCGAGTGTTGTTCTGAGATCACTTCATTCGCTTAAAAGTTCATGAGCTAAAAACTAAATATGTTCGCTGGCATCTAGTTTGAAGTTATTTGACCTCAAGTGATAATTAATTATGTTTTAAAAAATATCTGGCTGTCGAATACTCATCCTACTATTTTAACACTCACATAAAATGAAGTGAGCGCAGTACTGAAAAACACATAAACTTCACAAAGTCTCTTTGTAGCGCTTTAATCATTGAGGAAAATACACTAAGAGTACAAGTACAGTCTTAGAACAGGTTGCTTTGAATTTTAGGTCAATTGGCGATGAACACACACATTGTTAAAAGCCAGTGAATTGAAGGTTGAGGAGGTCTAATGAGTAAGCTAACTAGAATTCAAAGTTGGCATACGCTAAACGTCTAACCCACGCCTTGTTTCATTGTTTTAATAAAGGAGAGACATGCTTCTCACAGTGGGAAAATTCATAGTATAATAATCTATAAACACTCATAGAGTAGAGCGCAAGGCTTAAAACATAGAAAAAACTCTTCACTGACCGCAGGGCCATGAGAGTGTCCGCCGTCTCGCCGGATTGCGAGATGAAGAAGCAGACGTCGTCCCTGAAGATGGGCGTGTTGCGGTCCAAGAAGTCGGAGGCTAAGTCCACCATGACGGGAAGCTCGGTCAGCTCCTCCAGCAGCTGCCGGGTTGCGATGGCCGAGTGGTAGGACGTGCCACACGCGATCAGTAGCAGGCGGCGGCAGCGACGGATTTCGTTCAAGTAGTCCTGATACAACGGAAAGAAGGTGCGTTTAAAGTGGAACGAGCAATACAAAGGAGGGGGTATGAACTACAGTGTCAACGTGAATTCAAATTACCAGCTAAATATAAGATGTGAAGTGATCTACAAGTACTGGTTCTGTTCCAAGAAGGAAACTTTTCAAGATAATTTTGACTGACCATATGTTCTCACCACACTACTAGTTGAATCACACAATAATTAGGTGTTAATATTCTAGAGTAAAAGAACAGAATAGATCTTTGGCCATCATTGATATTAACGGCGAACGTCGTGCTCTCAACTACTACGCATGCTCACTCTCTACAATTTGCATCGAAGCTAAGTAATTTTTAGGGTAACCGAAGTACAGTAACTTGAATACATGTGCTTAGTTAAGAATGGGACACGTTCAGAGAGGTGAGATTTCAAGCCTCCCTCTATGTTCATCTGATTAATTGACCCAATAATCGCACGTTGTAAAAAACTACAAGTGCGCATCCAAGTCCCATCGAGTAATTAATTTATCAGACACACCCACACAGCACTCGACCAGAGGCGGTGGGAGGTCGGCCGCAAGGAACCTGGCCCACTAACCTTGATGCCGCCGAGGACGACGACTTCGTTGTCGAAGTTGATGCGACCTCGCATGGTGTTGACGACAGACTCGGGCTGCTCGAATATCTCCTTTTGCATGAATGAGGAGTAGCTCCCCTTCATGATCTCCTGGATCTCAAGCTTCAGGGTGGTGATCTCGCGGTTGTGGGTGTCCTCCAGAGACCGCTTCAGACGATGGAGGGTAAGCACGCCCTCCGCGCCCACAGATGCAACGTCGTCATCCTAGTGCAAGCAAACATTTATAAAAATTATAAAATAAATATAGTGTCTAAAATGAGCTTACCTACTACAATAGTACTCTGAACACCAACGATAAATGCTTTCTATACAACAATAATCTATCATGGAAATTAGAACAATGGAAAACACAAACCGAAAAGGTATTCAGTAAACAGTTGAAAACCTTTTCGACAGTATTATTGCTGCCGTACGTTGAGTTGCATTTCCTCAATAAGCATCTAAAAAAGTTATTTTTGAAGGACCATGACAACATTGTCTAGCAACACTAAATGCCAAATAAAAAAAGAAAATTTACTTAATAAGTTCAAGCGGTTCCAGTAAAATAATACGGAAGTTTAAAGTGTTCATGAAGATTTTAACAATATAAATGATATTTTTTAGAATCAAATTTAATCATAAGGTCTTGAGGTTAATGCTCAGAGCTTTTCAACTTCCAGTCGAGTTAACATCTTAAATCCTGTGACACTTGTAAACAAATGCCTCAAAAGTGTAATTTAAAGTCGAGATCGATTTAAAAAAAAACACAATAAAACGAAAGGTATCTAAGGGTCTAGATAAAGAAAAATGTGACATTGTACCACAGAAAGCCACATGATACTGATATGCGGTACTTTCAAGTAACAAACGCCTCTTCGATGCAGCAGAAAAGACAAACTCACGAGCAGGTAGATGACTCTGTCGGTGTGCTCCACGATCGCCGAGGCGTCAGAGGCAAAGAAGTACTCAACCTCCTTATCGTCCCCGAGCGGGGCAAACTCGGCAGTGGAGTTGGTGCGTGGCAGACCCACCGCCTTGATGTCCGCTGTCATGTGCGTGCGCTCTGCAGCGTCACGAGGGAATGGTCAGTGGAAGCTTTTCTAATGATCTTCTACATTTTGATAACTTCACTGTGAAACCTTAGACGAAATACTGAGCGATGATGCATTTGATACCACTCAGTATTGGAGAAGTCCGTAACTGTACTCTACTAGGATTGCGTTTTTAAAGACTACTGTTCAAGCGACTTATAGCTGAAAGTCTCCAACTATTTTATCAGTCATTAATGACTGTTCTTCTGAGAAAAGCTAAGATATTAAAATCACAATTTTTGAGGTTTTTTTAGATGATTTTTTTCGCTGTGACCCACCAGTTGAACAGGTTCGAACGTTGAAACAGTTCGCAGACTCGTGAACTAGAAACACACGACCTAACTACCCACGCGCCACTTGAAACGTCGGCATGAACGTTTTTCACGAAAAGTCTTCAGCCTTTAAATTGCACACGATGAATTATTCTGAGACATATCAATAATTCCTGACAGACTCTCGGACATTTTGCCACAATTTTTAATTAGATATTTAATTGAAGTGCATTTCCAAAATCAAAATGAAAGGCCTTTTCAACCCACTAGCAAAATTTCTAAGCTGAAGCCGCTGAGCTGAAGCCGTTGAGCTGAAGCAGCCTGACAACACTAACGTATAATTTGGGAAAGTTTCTGTTCTTGATTCCCAATGCCAGATGAGGAAAGTGAAAGAGTAGTGGAACAAAAGCAACGTTTAGAAAATGTCGCAGTATGGTTGTAGTTGTAGAGCTCCAGTCGCTCTAAGTCCCTCAGAAAGATCTAAAGTTCAAGCTAGAAATTGAGATCAATGTATAGAACTCGAGGTACTCGAGAGTGTGGCGGCTGACGCAGAGCTTCATCAACCCCAGCAAAAAAATAAGAAATAAATTGTAAAATAGAGAAGAAATGGAGAGTAGTGCATATTACAATTTGGAACATTTTTAAATCCGAACAAGCGTTCACTCCGCAATGATAGTCATGGAGCCCTGACCCTCCCGTCGAAAGGTCTTGTGACCCCCAAGGTCCCACAAGTTCCGCGCTCAGCCGAAGAACAGACACAATAAGTCAAGCCTTTGAGAAGATTTTTTACTATGATTCATGTAAATTAGGTTTACGTTCGGGGGCCCAAATTCGAGTATTAAACTCATGTTATCGATACAAAATACATGAAGTAGAGAGGAGTAAACTTTAGTTCAACAAATCCCATTTAGAAGTTCCATCGAGACTTCCATGTTATAATTTTTAGGCTGTAATTTTACTAATTGAAAAACTGAATGTTCTATACTTTGTATGTGACTGATTTCGAAATAAACGATTTTCCTTTCTTTATCTTTCTTCCTTTCTGTCTAGTGTTGTACCATATAATAACGGTTTAAAAAATCAACGGGGAAAGTTTTTATAAGATAAAAAGCTCCAAACAGAAGCTTTGCAGAACTAAGGGCGTTTTTAAACAGGAACCTGCCTGCCGACACCAGGCCATTCTACGTAAAGTACATTCCCATCTACAAGCATCACAGATTTCAATAAAATGTCGATCTCGTGAGATGATAGTTTCTTGAACGCAGAACATTTTTTATCAATACGCTATTGTAATGCTGATTATTCACAAAATAAAAATCTAAAAATCAGGTTCACCAAGGAACAACATAGCCGTCCCTTTTGATCTTCTAGGTTTTTGAACAAGCATTACGTAAGACCAACCAGGCGCATGTAAAACACCGAATTTTATTCCGAACACTGTTTGATGAATAAAATTAGCAGCATATTGGAACTGACGTCCATAAACTATCTACACAGACCAAAATAGGGTCGCAATTATTCTTAAATATTGAATGCTTATATTATTTGCACATCTAGCTGCACAAACGAAGGTGATATATTTATTTCAATAAAGCAGTCATAATACGACATATCACATGGATACTTAGCTAATAATTAATTCTGATAAGCATAGTCAGGCAGTTGAACGAGGTAACTGAGAATTAATTGAAGATAAAATTTATAGGAGAATAGAAAACGCGATAACTAACTAACAGGAAGCGAGTCAGGATCAGGAGGAAGAAATCAACAGCATTCAACACGCAAAATGTCTGCCCAACACAGAAGAAAAGAAGCAACGGAAATGTCATGAATGCAAAAAACATCGAAAGTGCCAGAGAGAAAATATAAATAACAGATAAGGTCAAGTGAATGAATGGATAAGCTAGAACTGATACTGCCAAAAACACTTTGATAGGAACAGTAAAAAAACTATACTATTTCCAAAAAAGCGAGGATAAGCAACACCGAGTGGGTAAAGGTACTGAAACTATTGAATAAGTATACTCAAGAAAAATAGTCCTCCTTCACCGAAACTTAAAGGGATTTTCCATTAAGTGATTGAGTTCAAAGTTCACAATTCATGCGATTATTCTTCCAGTGACCAGCGAAGGACAACGTCACGAGGCAAAAAGGCACCTAGTGACACCTATCGCTGGTGATATCGCCTAATTTAGTGATTTGAAGAGTATATTCTTTGCTAAAAACTCGACAGCGTGTTGAACAAACGGTGAGCATTAACGTCAGTCAACATGCACGATATCAATCATGAGAGTAAACAGGCAAGGTGATACAAGGTAAATCTATGAGGGAGAAGTGTGAATAAATCTACTGAATGTATCAAATATTTAGCTGAATAAATGCCTAATTTTATTGGCGGTAAAACTTTCACAAACACCTCAGGCAGGAGCAAAAAGAAATTTGTCCAGAGATTACGTAGTATAAATGAAATTTGTATCAAATACATGATAAGAGACAAGTAATCCAGTTTCAAATCAAATTCAAAGAACCTATGACAACAATCTACCAATAAAAGTTCGTAACTAAAGTAAAAAATTCCACATTGAATAAATAAATGAACACATAGTACGATCGACTGTGAGATTACAAAAGACGAAATAATAGCTAAACACTATATTTCTAATCATACAACGGGGGGACCCAAAAAGTGTTGTAAAAAAGAACTAAACCTACCAGAAAAAGTAAAGAGAAATGAAGACAGCACGTGAGTAAATACGGCTTATATACGGAACTTCGAACGCCCACAACAGATTTTCACAGCCGGTGATGCTGAGCGTGTTGCACACGAGTCGCAACACCTCAGAGAGGAGTTGAAGAGTTGTAGTGGTAGTGAAAGCAGCGCTTCAGAAACTCAGTCTATTTCGCACCGAAAGAGTAGGGACCATTTAGTATGGACTTAGGAGAACGGGGATTCTATGCACAGGGTGTGTTCCCACACAAGATCCCCTGCGCATAGAAACAGCAAGTTAAGAAGGAAGAGCAAGAAAAGACAAATAAGAAATAGCGAAGAAGGAATGAAAACGGAAGGAAGCAAAGTGGGCACGAAAGACAGAAGTCCCGAAGGCCTATCTAAAGCTGAGGTACCCTAGCAGTACTCCCCTGGGGGCGCTAGTCCCCATAGCATAGGATAGGCAAACCTAACTAACCTACCTCTATTGCCTATGGCCTATCCTATGCCCCCTGAGGGGTCCTCAGAGAGGAAGGAAGTACCCAATACACTTTGTGCCACAAAAGCCAGAATAAAGCCTCTATTCCTCGGTGGGCAGCATAAATAGATAAAAATACTAGAAAATGGATCAAATAAGATGCATCGTTAGCAATAAAGTCCTAACATACATTTTTCAGGAGATGCTCAATGAAACACTTGATAGAATAACACTTGATAGAACAGCCAAAAATTTAAGAACATGGTTACAGAAAAAATAGGATACAAAAATACTGGAATTATCAAAGAGTAAGCAAGGGACAATTAAAGATAGCGCAATACAGAAGGCAGCGGACACTCACCAGGGGTGTCTTCTACAGGCGCGAGTCAGTGGAGGCAGCGTCAACAACAGCAGGAGCAAAAAAAGGAAATAAACAGTTAGCAAAATACTAACACTACAACCAACGCGTAAATCTTTCTCTTCCAATAGAGTAACGACAATGGTCTACCATGCACTAGACTACTCGTAGCCAATTTTTAAAGCATAATTACACTTTAGGAAAAAATGAAGTGAATTCTATACTTCCTTAAGGACACTCAAATGTTTCACAGAGCTTGCCCAAGGCTAATGCTATTTGTTGTGTGCCACTGTCTTTTAAATAAGTTTTTATCATTCTAGTCGAATATGATCTGATTTAAGCTACTGACTTCGTGATTGACTTGAGCATCACGACTCAAAAATAGGAAACCAATCATTTCATGTTTGAAAAACTGATATTGTTGCTGGATAGCCTAAAAATATGCAAGTGGTAATTTTTAACTTTGAGGACTAATAAAGCCCCATTTCCCTATTATATCAAACAATAACATCCTTGAAATGTCAATGCGTGCTTTGCATGTATGATTCTAGATAACTGCTACGGTTTTTTAGGTATTCACTACTGAGAAGAGAATTTATCGAAACAGTAAAATATCACCTGACTAAAATAAAGAAGATTGGTTAAATGTTTTCTCACAGACAAAACGTACAGGCCTGATTTTTCAAGTAGTTCACAGCAAACACTATGTTTTATGAGTTCTAGAACTA
Organism: Orchestia grillus; assembly: GCA_014899125.1. Lineage (NCBI taxonomy): Eukaryota > Metazoa > Arthropoda > Malacostraca > Amphipoda > Talitridae > Orchestia > Orchestia grillus. The sequence continues at coordinate 17,068 of VOMN01102234.1, forward strand.
TTCAAAACAAAAAATTTATCTCGACTAAGAGATCAGAATTGTAACAAAGGCTACATCATTTTTGCTCATAGGGAAACGAACGTGAGAACCTTTAAGAATGGCTACTTCTTTAATGACAAAACGAGGTTGCCTCTTAAAGAGAAAGATAAATACGCGGGTTCTTGCACACAAAAAACGTAGGAATAATTCGGGCTAGCGCACTGGGCTAAAGCTAAACAAATTTCGACAAGGCTATGCAAGAATATTACTAGGAAGCATTAGCAGGAATATTGTGAATAAAATACAACTTACATACATAAGAAAGTGTAAGTACGACATGAATACAATGAGAAATTATTAAACATTCCTGGTGCACAAGTTATTTCAAGTATCTGAATGAGAAGTAAATCAACTACACAAGCTTAGATCATCAGTGTTATTAAATATAAAATAGAAATACCAGGCCAACTCTTGAAGGAATTTGTGCACTCGATTTTCAAGATATGAGGTAGATCACTGAACCTAAACATACCAAGTGCAAGTGTTGAAGCTCCTTGCTTCACTGCATTTAGAACACGAGCTCACGCAATAAATTTGTCCGAACGGGAATATACTAACCAAAACTTTTTGAGCGTACGAGCTTGAAAAATTTTCGGCTTTTATAGTTCCAGTAAAAGTTGGTCATCATAAGCCTTAAAACAAATCAAAAGCAGGATCTAATTGAGGCAATGAATCAATTCATATATTTCCACACAAGCAGCAACATTCAAGCAAAGCGTCAAAGAAAAGGGCAACAAGGACATAGACGATGATTACTAGAGTACACAACTGTTTTAAAGTACAAACTGAAGAAGATACACATAGACCTACAACTAAAGAGCACAAACTTAACAATGAAATACTCTAGAATACCATAGATCATGAAGGCTTAGCAAAAATCGAACAAACACACCCCACTACACTAACTTCAGCGAAACACGTCGTGATGCACGAGTGCTCAAAGGTTAATAAAAGACATATTTTGAAAAATTACAGAGTAATGGAAAACTGAAGTTCACCCTTTACCACGCNTTTTTTTTTTAGTTTTCTTCAATAATTACCTGTCTTTGTCTTTACGGGCAATGTAGTAAAGGCTTAAAACAAAAATAGAAAAACTGACTGTCTCCGTCCCCTTTAACTTGATAGGCAAAATAACGGTACTATAAAAAATGATTATAATTTTTAATTAAGTTCGGTTCGTACAACTCGAGTTACTCCTTTCTATCTCCTGTAAAGAAGAATCTAGCCAAAGGATTTCAAGCATTTTCCTAAGCTTTCTTCAGTAGGAAACCTTGCTACGAACGGTAGAAGAGGAGCAGAATAAAGCTAGCGTGCTAGAAGGTAACAGTCACATGCACAATGAATGCTTAAAGCTGAATAATTTTGAATAAATGAGGCAATATAATACGAGGCGCAGACTCCTTATTCCTCGCAATAAAGAAGAGATGTTCCCAACTTGAACCTAAGTGATGTCAAACTGAGTCAATCCGACTGCATCTTCACACACATAGTCTCAGTCGACTGCTCAATTAGATGTACGTGAGTAACAAACGATGTGTAGATTATGGGCAATAACAGATTAAGTAAAGTTTTAGTTCCCATATAGATAATACACTAATGAATTGAATCACATATATGGTTAGACAAAGCGACGAGACAACAAAAACAAGGTTAGATGTACACAAAATGTGTGCAATTCCTTTAAGAAATGAATTGCCAATGGCTTTTTTTTATTATTTACGTCCTGTCGTATCTATTCTGATGTTATTTATCCATATTCAATTTTGTGATAAGTAAGACAAGCCCCGTAACCAGACCATGTCAGCGGCCAAAACTACGATTGTTGCGAATAGCAATACAGACCTCGTGAAGAGCTGCATCACAAATACTGCAAAACCTCAGTCTATAATCCAGGTTGAATGAGAAACTTGATTAATCCTTAATGAAAACTTTTAAGATACATCAAACTTGATGAATTCGTAGAAGAAAATACATCACTAACAAGGAAGGTTAAGTGACAACGGTACGATTCTCCATCAGCGTGACAGGCAGTATGTGAGCAAGTTTTGCACTTCGGTCTGATAACACATCATATGTTAAAGATGCGAGGTACAGTCTGGCATATTCTAGTTGACTTTTATTGGCAAAGTAAAAATTACTTAACACGCACACCGATGTACGTAAAAGCTAATGGCGTCGAAACAGACAAGACATTCAAACACTATTCATTCTAATCGCATAATACGCTAGAGTAAAGTGCAAAAATTAAAAAATGCGAAAACTGAATACACTAAAATGAATGTTAAGAAATTTACAGCCGACATTCCACCACATAGCAAAAACGTGGATTGTTTAAAGTGTACTTTTTGTTTCGTTCGTGTAAAGCATTCTTTTTTTCATTTGGGTTACCATTTTTTCCAGACATATTTTACAGCAAGAGAAGTAAAAGTCACAAAGAAAGCACGCCAATTTTATAAGACTTTCTCCCATGAAATAGAAATTTGCTTAATGCTATATATTAGACAAAACATGCAAATCATACACACAAATAAAAACATGCATTAGACTAAACATGCACATGCTCAAAGCATGCATCAAAACTGAAAACTATAACAAGAAACAAGTACCTCGTTGGCGGAAATGAAGATCTAGGGATTGAAGCGGGAATGGGGAGAAAAAAATTACTATAAAAATATTGACAAAACCAGAACTAACGACGAACTCAACTTCAACAAGGATCAGAGCAGTACGCAATCAGGCCACTAAACATCCAACATCACTTGCCTCATTTAAACATAGCGATTGAAGTATTCTTGAAGAAACTGGAATAGTACCTCTGACTTAAAGAACAATTTGCCATTCTTCTATATAATAACTTGCATTTATTGCAAAATATAACGAAACCCTAAACTTCATTAATCAAATCGATGTAGGTAGGTCATAATAATTTAATCAATTACTAATAAGACGTAACAAAGAAATCGTAATTCCAAATAGAAGGAATCAATTTCTGTATGAGCCATCAAAATAGTCCTGCCCACTTTAGCCGAATTGACTAAACATTGGAATCAATTGCCCGTACCATCAGCAGGACCTAAGAGCTAAGGAATTAAATCTTCATAAATCAGATAAATCAGGGAAAACTAAAAAGATTACCTGTGCTATTGCCTGGGGAGGAGACGAGCGGGGGATGGGGGTTAAGGAGGGAATAGTTCAAGTTCACTATCATCATTCTCTAAAGTTTTCGGTTTCAGTTAAGACAATAAAATATTTTCATTTGTAACGTCTCTCAGTCTCAGTTCGAAGACAAAAATTAAAAGAAAAAATATCATGATAGAGTAAAAATCAACATTCATATAATGCGTCTAGAATTCGAAAGTGAGTGTTTACTTTCGCTAATTTTAAAACAAGGGCAATGGGACCCAAAAGCATGAATTCACTGTAGTAGGCTAGTAAAAATCAATGGTGCGATATCTTGATCGTCGAAAAAGTTAGTCAGTGTAATGCAGTCTACGACAAGACAGTGATATCAGTTCAAAATAACTTCGGGACCTCCCTAAATTCAAAAGCGGAATACAGTGTTAGAAAGATAAAGAACTGAAAGCTGACTTTGAATGGCTTCAAGATACTATAACACTCATATTCTTATCAGATAACTGACAAAAACTAGAAACTAAAATAAGAGTGGCCAGAGTAAAATCCAAAGTAATCATATTGAAGCGCTAAATTTAAATGAAATCTTTTTGCGAGTACTTTCAAAAACAATGTAAGAAAGCAATCATAACAATAACTGTTCAGTTCACTAAAATGATAATTGATAAAACACCGCGGCAACCTAGCCAAGCCTTCTGGTAATTTTTATCTAATTCCTCCAAATTTCCTCCAATAGATCAATAGTGAACCTTAGTTGATTATGCACAAAAAGTATCTAACACAATAATTCAAAATTACGCCACTATTGCAAAATTAACTGATCTTGAAGAATTTCTAAAGGTTACTAGTTTCGGCTTATCGCCTTCATCGTAGGCTTAGATAATGTTCACGATCGTTTCCTACTTCTTCGAAAAAATTAGTATTCATACTTTTTAGAAGGTATGTAAATACCGTTTACTTCATCATTTTGAGAATTCCACGAAAATACAGCCCAGAAACATACCTTCGAGGTCGACTTTGCCCTTGTCTGCAATATGAAGAGAGCACATGGCAATTTTCCGATCGTTCATTCATGCGGATGTACATGAGAACATCGTTAGTCAGTCATGGTTCATAGGTAGTGTATTATTAACAGGTGCAAAAGCGGTCGAGTTATTCGAAAGTCAGGAGATCAACATCGGTTCATGCTATGCAGTAGCAATGGTAGTCAATAAGGTCAGTATTGGAACCGCAAAATGGAGTAATAGAACATCTCAGAATAAATTGAGGAAGAGATCTCAGAATGAAAGTTATGTCAGTGGTCAGTAAAAAAATAAATTCCTTTGTCAAATGTCATAGGTCGAAATTTAAAGGCGCTGTCCGAAAGTATTGTACATTGGAATGTAATTTTTTGCAGCTTCAAAAGTTGATCAAAACACAAGTTTGTTTAGGGAAAGACGTCTCTGGAGAAAAAACACAACGCGTTGGGTTGAGGAAACGCGTCGGGTTGGGAGGAGGCGTTCTTTGGGGAGTTGTCGCTCGCATGGGGAGGTTCGCGATTGATGGGGAGCATCCATGGGGCACAGAAGAATTGGGAATTCCAGCGAGCGATGGACGGGGCGGGGAGTAGTGCATGTTTTGTGGTGAACAAGGGGATTTTTGTGGAGTGGAAATCGAATATTGGGAATAATCGAGTATTGAAGGGTGGTCGAGAAACGATGGGGGAAGAAGAGGGTCGATGCAGCGCGCAGGACCGGTCATGGAAAGAAAAAATAAACCAAACTGAGAACTGAAGTTTAAAACAAAAAATCAACCATGGCCATAACTGTGGTCAATATACAAAATAGCTCACGAGGAAGAACCTTGAAATGACTCCGTACTGACAAAAAATAATTTCACCGATCAAAAAATTAACTTACCAAAATGTTATTTTATCACAGGAATCAAAAATATTAGAGCAGGCTAGTTTTCAAGACAAATGGAATTGAGTATTGTAAAATAAGAAGTATAGCGAATACAATATTTAGAGATTCAACACGTCAGTAAACAGTGGTTAGACAGTTAAAGTTAAAGTTTTAAATTCAATTTTCGATTTATGAATAACAGCATACACAATACAACTTACAGAACAGATACAAGTATTTCCATGAATGAAAATTTTTTTGTCAGTACGCTACCACAAAACCCTAATTAGAATTTTCAACACTAGGAACTCGACATTCAGTCATTGTTACAATGCTACATAAGGTTGAGGTGGACGCAACAATACGTCTGTGCTCACAGGGTGATGCCATAAGCATGCAGCGTGCAGTTACAAAAATAACAGAACACAATGAAAAACTTACATTTTACGTTTAATAACTGAACAAAGCTAAAAAAAAATATTAGTACCTCAAAGTATTCACACAAATAATTGTTTGCAAATTAACTAATGAAATGACACAAATAACCTCGTACAGCACATCAGACTAAAAACTTACGCAGGAAAATCTTGCTAAATAATACGGTGACAAACATGCAACAAAAAGAAGCATCAACGAAAAAAACACGGAAGAAACAACAAATTAAAAATATGACACACATGAACAAAAAATTTTAGGCAGAGAAAAAAACGAATTAAAACACTTTCAAACCCGAAACGTGAACAAAAGATTAATACTTTAAAAAAAGAAAAATATTGACGTGCTTTATAGACTGCCGATAAAGAAGACTCTGTAAAAATTATGAAGACCGATGAGGGGTGATGAAATTCTGATCGAAATATCACAAATGAACGAAAGCACATAGAAGCTAATGTTAAAAAAGTAAAACTGCAAAATCCGACTGTCTCAAATAGAAGATGAACATAAAGTGAATGAAATCGTTCGTCACTCTCGCATAACGTCCAAAACACTAACAAGGCTAAAACTCTTGAATGTTCAAGAGTCTCAGACCAGTTTAATCCAAACACACACACTGGAGCTTTAAAATTGACACAAGTTAGAATTATTCTCCAACATAACGTGGTTTAAAGTAAAAATAAAATATTAAAAAAAGCAAAAAATTGAACAACACCGAGGAATAGCGCATATCTTGTGGCTAAATTATCCAAAAACTTGAACATGAAAAATAGGAAGATGATTAAAATTAACTGTGCAGTTAATACTGCCAAATACAACAGGGACAGAAAGCCTAGCTTGAAAGAAGCATAAAAACACGTATAACAAAAAGAAAATGATTACGTAGTAGTACGAAGTTGAATTCATAATTGTAGCCGAAGACTGGCTGTGAACAACGTGATATTGAGTTTCAACTAAAATTCAATCACAGAATGACAAAAATTATACAATTATCGAAGAGCATAAGTATTATAAACGGAGGCAATACAAAATATTCAAGCAGTATATAAGAATGATTAGTTGCAAATGTGATAAAATATCGTAGCGTCGAAAAACTTATTAGAATGAGAATGGAATACTAATACTTTAGTATGATCACAACAGCATAAGCTAAAGAAAATACTTATGAGGTAAAATCTCGCACAAAATACGGAGGCTACATCGGACAAAACTCAGAGGATGACGATAAGCGGGCAAAACTACGAGCAGGGCAAAGATTAGGCAGTAAAATGTAAAAAGCCTTGCATCAGAGTGGGGACAGTTTCTCAAGAAACTGTTGATAAATAGATACATGAGACCAAGAGTCCAACGAGAAACTCTAAACCCAAAGGTAATGTGCAACAAATAAGAAATCGAAGTTTCATGTAACCTCTCAATAAGCAGATAACTTGCAAGCAATAAATCACCCAAGATGCAGCAGTGTTAGTAGAGCTATCATCTTCAAGAATAGCATTGATGATTGGTGACTCGAAACTTCAACCTCGTATGTTAATTGAAGATAATGATACAAAACACCAGAGCAGACTTGCCTCTATCCCTCAGGCCCATCAGACACCGGCCTCCAATGTTGCATGAATCTGTAAGACCAGCGACATGATGCATGGGCAGTCATTCGAGTAGGAATGACGCATGGCAGTCAGGTACGTCGACAAGACGCATGGATGTTACTCAGTCGGAGCGGCGGATGAATCCCAATGATTCAGTGACGATGAATACCGTTATGAGAAGCAGAATAATGATCACATGAAAATTGATAGCTTTGTAAGTTTTAAAGTAGATCACCACCATCGATTACACGATAGCCTATCATGTTACTTAACAGTATGACCGAATTTAGAAATAAATCAGAAACTTGACAAGATAGACTATAGTAAGCATTAGGTTAAGCAGATGTATTCGTTAATCCCACCTTTATTGAATCAAGCCACACAATTGCGTGGAGATCGAGGAAAGTTAAGCGTACTTAAACTCCATTTAAAATAAATAAGAGGGCTTTACAATCACTTTCGGGCGGTTTTGGAAACCTACACCAATAATCAGCAAGGCCTGGTAATTAATAGGAAGCTCATGCGATAGTTTGACGGCAACACAATGACGGAATCTTTACACTTCAGAATCAACCGAAGTAGAAAAGAATAAAAACGAGCAAGTCCTTCTTCACCCAAGATGAACCAAGCACTCACGCAGACAAGTACAACTTCCACATTACATCCAGTAGACACAATATGCGTTCTCTCAATGGTGTATCTAAATAAATGAACAGACATTTTCTACAAATATTTGAAAAATGACGTAGAACCACAACGTTGGCATGAATAAGGAGTAAAGAAAGTGAATGATCCAATGTTTAATAACAAGATTGTAACGTTCAACACTGAAAAACTCAGGACGCACAAAACGAATAGAATACACGTATAGGATTTCATATGCTAACCGGCATAATAATGAGTATTTAGAATATTTTCCCCCAGCACTATTCCTTCAACAAAGATAACTTTCTTTCAAATGCTCGTCTCACTGCATGGATATTTCATTAGTTAATGAGAGCCACATTCCCACGTCAGTCCTAAGCAACCCCATCATATAACCTAGGATTAATGCTCAAATTGAGAAAATACCAGCAATTTAGAGCATACGAAGACTGAACAATTTAAAAATTCTACTTGTTTACTTGCCTCTTGCCTCACATGATAACGCACTTGCGTCCAGAAGTCCAATGGAAGTCCCATCTAAACTTACATTGACTGACACTAAATTAAAAATAGCAACAAATATTTTCGCATCGTACGTTGATTAAAGCTAAAACATTTGTTTTTTCTTCATTAAAAACTTCAATAGAAACTGAAGGGCTGTTGATATGCATTGTTTCCAGTGCTCCGAAAGCACGATCTAAATGACAGTACCGTGTGCATCCACCTCGAGTTCTAGACTATATCCAAGCACTATTCTGGTAGTATCCAACCCTATTACGTCCCTAACAAGAAAATACGCTCCGGGGTTATTAAATAGGGAGTGATAGAACTTGATTGAACAGACTAAGCCCCGGTGCAGATCTCACCTTTGCTGTAGAAGACGGGGATGTGGTCCGTGGCCAGCTTCGTCTTGGTTTTGATGCCTACAAGAAGTGGAGAGCCGCGCCTCGTGGCCACAATCTGGCCGGGAAAGTGCTTGCTCTTGAAGGCGAGGGCGAACGCGCCCTCCTGTGCGGGAAAACGACAGCGTGTGAAGACCTTCCACCAGAAAAAGCTTCTAGTTCATATCATTATCATAACCGACCATTAAGAAATAGTATTTTTCTACAAGTAGATACACGTACTCGTTTAAGTAAACACTATGTACTCGTGCAGTAGCAAGATAGCGCACGCTTTCAAGGTTATTTTTGAGACAACTCTCGGCCTAGCGACGCAATTTCGGGCTTCCAGTCATTTATAATTCGGTGCCACTAATTTTTTTCAAAGCACGAATGTCACGCAATACATGTTTAAAATAGTATTGGTCGGACATGATGGCACGTACACACATTTAAACATTTTAAAACCGCTTTGAGCTTTTTGAAAAGAACATTCTAAATGAGATGAAAGAATAGTTTCATTACGTATTAAATTTTATATTTCACAATGCACCAAGGATAAAACTGAACTGATGCCGCGTTATTAGAAACTTGGAGATATCGCATAATTGATGGACGCAACGCGCTGTCTCCCGACACACTTGACAGGCGAGCGCTACCACGATAACGAGACAGTCCTGTTGAGAAAACATCGCCTTTACACCAGACTACAAACATTTCTAGACAGTTATCACGAATTATCTCACATATGAAACTGACAGCAACTGGTTCCAGATTTAAGAAAGTCAGCCAAATCCACTACGCAAGCCTGGTTCACTTGATTTACTTGGGAGAATACAATACCGCTGTTTTACCACTGTTTACGAAGCCTGGTGTATTGTGCGGCATTAGTGAGCATCTTTTAAAGAAGCTGAAAAAATGCAAGTGTACAGAAAGTAACGTGTCGGTTGTTTAATACACAGGTGTTTCCTCCACTATGATCATTTAGATTTGAATCGTAAATCAAGGAGCATTCTGATGAGAGGAGTATATTGATAATTATCAGGCACCGAAGTAATAACCTGTAAAAACCATAAAAAGAAGCAAATAAACTCGAGCAAAACTTAGCCAAAATGACACAACGCGCAAGAAAATGTTAATTGAGAAACAAGATTTGCCAGTTCTGAATTGAAACATCATATTCTAGAACCAGGTGTTACTATGACCGCTCGCAGGCAGCTCTGGATAGACTCAATAAACGTCACACCAAAGCCCGCGGGCCCGACAGGCAGCACCACCAGGCCGCAACGCCGGTGCGTCTACAGCACTCCACCGAGCACCAAGTCCGTCAATAATATTCAGCCAATTTCCGGGGAGAAAGGCTTCCCAATGAATAGAACTCCACAGATGTCGTAGAAAGAGCACTAGTAACCCAGCACAAGGTAGGAACGGGCTCTCTGACGAGAATTGCGGTTTACCTCAAGTTCAGGCATTGGGCAAAATTACTCTCGGTAAGTCAATACTCCTCACTTGATATTTAGTCGGCATACCAGCTTTTTTTACAAGAGTTTCAAATGCCAACGACTCTACCCGTTCGTCCAGTTACAAAATGCTCGAGGTAGAACAAAAAAGTCGAAAAACCTAGGGACGAAAAATTCATTGGAGCATTTGAATCATTATGAATGACGCCAGGCTAAGTCAAATTAAAAACTTACAAGCCCACGAGCAAAAGTAAATATAAAGAAGTTATTCTGAATTTATTATACAACCTCAGTGAAATCAAGCGTCAAAATTCTCTATGTTCGAGAAGCGGAACTGCCTGCAACGGAGATCAAGTTTATCAAGTCTTATCTAAGCAGATACGGGAGAGCGCATTGAAGCGATCACCAGTTAGAAAGTGAATGAATGAATTCTTTATGATAAAGAGTCCGGTTCACACCTCATGCATCACCGATAAGCAAAATGAGACAAGTACAATTTTTGAAATCAATAGGAGTTCAGTGTCTGCTACAGACACTGCGGTGAAAACTTATCAGAAATAGAAGACATATCGCGATATTGCAGTCTCAAAATTTATATCAATGGAAAATTAATCTAAGTTTTAATTCAATGATATCATTGAATCCATTTGAATTCCAAAAATTCCTCACGCCATCTTTCCATCAATCACGTTTAAACCGTTCACGAGGAGATTACAAGGTGAACCTGATAGTCTATTGTTTACAAAATAAAAACATGGGTGAGCTCGTCTGACTTTTATGAAGACTAGAAATGATCATCTAGACATATCGCACTCACTAAGAGTTTCAATCTCTTCACTCGTCGCTTCCACGCTCACATACATTTCAGTCCAGATCATACTGACAGTGCTGAGATTTAGGCAATATTATTGCAGTGTATTATTTCAAAATCATCACGCGTCAGTAATCGTAGTACATGATAATTTTATCCACCGGTATCACAATTTCTCCAGTGGCAAATACTTCATCAACAAATACCAGAAAAAGCACAATATCCGTTGATAGAGTACAACGTAGAATTACATTGCAGTCATCTCACCACAGGACTGGAAGCCGAGCTTGACAGGCACGCTGTCCCCTACACGAAATGTTCTAGCAAGGCTCACGTGATCAGAAAAATGGGCCGAGTGAAAAACTCCCAAAATTATTAACAACAAACTGATGGTGCCACCAAACAGGCGACACCCCAGTGTGGCCAGGGTGTGAAGACCCAAACCTCGCCTAGGTATCCAAGGTGTATCGAGATCGTGTGCAGAAACAAGTAAAACAATTAAGGAAACAGGCGGGAGAAATTCGTAACAGACTCGGAAATGGAATTTTCATGCGTTGTCTAATGGATGACGAAGATAGTTTCTTGAAAGACGGCCCAATTTGAGCAAAAGAAGCGTAAGTGCTCAAAGTTATCCTAACGTATACACAAGGTATAATGAACTACATAATACATAGTATAATAGAAATCAATCATTTTTACATACAAGTTTGGTAACTGATAAGATATAATCAACACAGTAGAAATAATTTCCATAAAATTAAACTCGGATTAGAAGCGGTGCTTAATTAACGGAAGCTTCACATAGAATAAAAGTGAATTACATTTCACGGAAACTATATTTTTTTAACAAAAACCTAATTCGCTGTGCACCACTCGCACAAGATGACGCCAGTTACCACGCCATTACAGAAGGCCAAACTCTACTCAGGCAACTCAATGATTAACGCGACGAGAGCACCAAAAAAGGAAAAAAATTGATCTGTAAAATCAAAAAAATTATCATCATTCGCAATGAAGAATGAGAATCATTCTTGGAACACATCGAGTGTTAGATCTCCAGTCATGTCTAAGAATAGATACATTCCGGGAACCTACACCGATGATACCCAGATCATAAGAATTAAAAAAAAGGTCGCAGAATCCTCCACCGGTTGCTTCACTAGCTAGACCATAAAGCGGCCGCGTGGCCATGTTGGAAAGGTCATGGATACACAGCAAGGATAGTAGCTAGCTACAGTCTCCCCGGTCTCCCTGCGTTCTGTGCCAACACACCATCGCGGCCGAGCGTTACGATTCTGAGCACAGTTCTATTCTTGCTTGCGTTGCAGCACGGCCAATACATCGTAAACCTGCTTGAACTTAATTATAAAGGTATATTGTGGGCATCTGGTGCCTCGACAGTTAAAAAGAAGTAACAATAAAAACGCAGTTTAAGGTCTCACAGCTGGACTACCCCTACTGCCCACACTACTGAGATGCACTTTCGCTGCACAGTTTAAAAAGCATCACAACATTTCAGTTCAGACAGCAGCTTAACTACGATCGCAATTAGTACCTGAACCACTAGGCTTCACGTAGCACCTGAGTTGCTCAAGTTTGAAATGAATATGAATTGCGTTTTAATAAACAGCTCAAATGAAGTTTCTCAAAGCAGCTAGTGCTCTCAGTTCCGATTAGATTACTCGTGCACTCATGTCCCATGAATGCCACATCTGACATTTATCCTTGATAGGGACAAGCCACATCATTATGAGTTACCTTAAACCAACAATGTATTTCATTCTAAAGCAAGGAAAAACGAAAATAATAGGAAAACTACTTCGCCCAAAGTCGAGTCTGCGTCCCCCGGCAGGGCCCGACCACCCGGAAACTCGGCATGCATCACGCTGGCCTTCCTCAAATGTCACTCAGACAAGCATTTTTTCCAACGCTGTGTGTTCCAGTTTCGAAAGCAGTAAATTCTTTATACGGAGATAATGCGACTTCTAAAGTAGCTAACTGTATTTAAGAACAAAAAAAATGATTTAAAGTAAAGGCTAGGAAGTTAGACCCGCCATACCTCCTTGTAGCCTTGCACATACACGTTTGAGACAAGAAGTGAAGCAAATTGAGAATAAGTGCATCATGGGAAACTTTAAGCAATGTATAAGTAACATAGAATTGATTTTCTCATCGTCTGTAAGTTATTACCTAATAGCATCCTACGTTCCACTCGCAGAACGATTGAATAGATACAGTTTGGTATCAAATTCTTATCGTTTCGTTACAACCAGGACGATGTTGCATACAAGCTCATTGAATATAAATGACATTTTGCGAAATATCCGTACATTCGAAAACTAAGTTCATCCTATCAGGGTTCATTTATGTCAGCATTTTTATGTAAACTGTACAGGATAGTGAGTACAAATTTAGAGCAAGAGCAATATACAAAAGTAAAAATAACTCAAGAACTATACTCAAAGAACTCTGAAATGTTCTAGAAGTATAGCTCGGATATAGACTTTAAAAAACCCACGGCTGAGCGAGATATAAGGAAAGGAGAAAAGTTAGTCTGTCACGGTTTAGAATTTGGCGAAAAAACGAGTTCAGCATCGTGGAACAAATGAGGCGGAAAAAATGCCTCACCTCACGGCCACCCCCAACGTTCGCCAGACTGGAAAATGACAAAACCTCATGAAGAACAAAAAAGGAAAAAGATCTTAAGTGATTTTAACTATTCATTCATTTAACTATTCATCATGATTCATTTTTTAACTATTACCACAAAGAGAAGAACAGACTGCTGTAGAATATACGTTTCCCAGAACCTTTTAGAAGGTAGAGAAATCTTTTTCCTTGGGTTAGAATCTACACGGAAACAGAAAGCTCATTAGGCCAGAAAGAAGGGTGACTGAGGTTTCAGAATTGAAAGTCTTTCACGCGATGGCTACAATATAAAAGATGAAGAGGTATAGGAGAAACGTTATATTCTGAGAGAGCAGGTACAAGTTTGGGGGCTGAAACCCAAGGAATAAATTCTCAAATAACAAATGTCGATCCAATCTGAGTACATGCGAGTAATTTCATGCAATTAGAAGTCTATATTACCACTCGAATTTATCACATGCATCATTTTAGTCAACGTCATAAATTGCAAGAGGTAACTTCGTGTGAAGCAGCAAAGCAAGATAGACTCAGCATGTCGAAGTGTGTAGTCCACGGTATGGAATGGGTACATATTTTTATGAACGTCTTGAAAAACTTCTAGGATTGAATCAAACGCTTATTGTTAACGGATTCACTACCCCTATGTTACTGTTTTGATAAACTAGAAATTCTTAGCAGTGTGCCATGGTAAAATGATATAAATATTTTTGCTTTTATATAGACTCTTTTATCGGAGCAGAAGCGAGACGGTTGATTCAATCCTTCGAAAAAACTCCAGGTACCTGTGTGAATATTCGAGTAAAAGTTCCGTAAATATTATGTAGTGTTTCTACAACAGTCTAGGTTGGGAGGAGATGACCAGTATAGCACTATCAGACGATGTCTTATCATCGCGACGGCACACTCTTTTTTGCACTTCCCACCTCATTCACCTACGTCACCCTTAGATTGCGAGAGCAGCCAGAAGCGTTAAGCAGCGTTTTAGGGTGCTAGTTAGCCCAATACAGATCAATTTTTCGCCAATAAGGCTTTATTTAGCTTTTTATGAAAAACTAGCCCCAGACTCGTGACAGTGGATTTTAAAATTCAAATAGATGGTAAAAGGTTACGATTTCAATTTTCATTGCCAATGCAAGTACACACTATAACATATTATCAAAGAAGATCACTCATGTAAAATAAGCAAAGTTTCGGAAAAATAATGGGATTAAACTCTTCCATCCATACGATGTCAAAATTGTGATAGAGATAAGAACACTTTCTCTCCAGCTGAGAAGATTACGCAGTGCCGCACAGCAGTCAGGTGACTTGAGGCATTACTTTCTTTTTCATCGATGAAACCGTGCGTCCGCAGTCCAAAGTAGACCAGTTAACTTACAACGAGCATTGGCAAGTTTTGCTATCCCAACCGACTAGGCGCAGGCCTGCAGAGGCGCTGCACTGCAGCTGCGCTGACCTCCAACGCTGGACTTTCACTAGCGCTACCCACACCGGCGCCACGGGACTGGTTTGGCTGCCTAGTCCTTCCACACGCTAGTCTTTCTACAACTTAGTGATAGGATCACCTAGTCGACTCTTAGTAACAAGGTGTGTAGTCCGCCATTCCTAGGACTAGGCTCTCTAGAGTATTATATTCTTCTACAAGTACATTGTTTAACGAGTGCCTAACGAAACTTGCGATACCACATTGATGACAACTTGAGAATGATAAGTCGTCACTACTGAACACAGATTGCTGCTAGAGTAAAATACGGGTATAACACCGTGCTTATGTAGAAAGTGAACAATGGATTAAAGCCACTTTCAGAAGCTATTATAAGTAAGGCCCTAGACTTTAGTAGTGATTTTCGAAGTGATACAGGTGGCCCATCAAAAGAAAAACGACGATTCAATGACTGTTTCATTTACGACAATCAACATCTCCGCAGACGTTTGTTCTCAGCAAGTCCAGTCTGTCAACATGGTAAAGCACCTGCGCTAAAATTAGGCCCGACAGATGCAAGTTATACGACTAAATCCTACTACGATAACTTCAAAGAAAGAAGCAACGTGGGCTCAACCCCTTACTGCCCCACGTACTGAATTCGGAACACTCATTAAAATTACTTCTACATACGATATGTGTTAGTTTAAACAAAAATCCAACCTCTCAACTAGAAGTAGTGAGCTATTATTTATTTGTTTTACACTCAATTTAACTTAATCCACCTTTAAGGGAAAATCTGCATACTTTAAAAAATTATTATTAACTAAAAAATTTGGCCAACAAAGGATTTAAGAATTTCTAGCAAGAAACAAGACTATGACTATGATCATCAGTTGACGTATCTCATGTCACTTGATAATTTCATGAACAAGAGAAGCAAAACTGCTGTCACTTTCATTGCTTAAAATCACAAAAGGATCCAAGATGAGCATGGTGACAACATGCTAGTTGCTGTTTCTAACGCTTTCTGAAGATACCTAAAGACAATGGAGCTCAAGAGGGGATCAAAACAAAACTCTTCCCAAGAATAACAGCCTAATATAAGAACTTCTATCAGACACAAAAAACATTCTTTGTACTATTCAGTAAACTCAACGTTTATAAGTCACAGTTCTCGGGAATTTAGTCAAATGTGGGTTGGATTACCAGGGTTTACTATGCCAAGTTTTAGAAAACTTTCCTGGAATGAATTTTATGACAATTATAAATAAAGTTCAATTTCGAAATACGTTTTTCTGATGATTTGTTCAATTAATTATTATTCGTTCTACTTATAATTATTATAAAGGTAGATTTTACCGATAAATAAGAAACTAATGCATTCTCATAAAAATAATCATTAGGAGATGTAGAATTGTAAATAACAATACAGGTAAAAATTTTAACTTGTATTTTTTCCGTTTTTACTTTCAATCCGCATTTATGTATCAGATACTACCACAGTTAAAAATGTTATTTTAAATGCAAATGCAATCCAACCTTTGAACCCCTTTCTAACATCTGAAGGAAAAGAAAACTCTAATTCCGATTATTTTTACACGCGAATCAACTGCAGTCGTATTTTGCTCTTTACCCATGGGGATTTCATACGAGATGGCAGTATGTCAAAAGAAAATTTTGTCCTGCACTCGGTTAACATTTATGAAGCCTTTACATTCTGTATCCACCCTTTCTTATGGGTGCAAGTCAGTTCAGACCCCTAGGTTAACAAGAGGGTTAATGAGAGCACCAGATTAGTCCTCGCGAGTCAGCAGTGCCACGCACACACAAGTGGGTTACCCACAATGTCAGCACACACAAGTGGGCTACCCACAATGTCAGCACACACAAGTGGGCTACCCACAATGTCAGCGCACACAAGTGGGCTACCCACAATGCTAGCACACACAAGTGGGCTACTCACGAGCTGCTGGATGACTCCCTCCACGAGTTCCAGGAAAGTGTAGGAGGGATGCAGCTTGTGCATGTGGCGGATGAGCTTGGCGATAATTTCAGTGTCGGTGTCCGATTCAAACTTGTATCCTTTCTGCATAAGGAACTGCTTGATGTCCTTGTAGTTGGTGATGATTCCTGTCAATCGTAACGAGGAAGAGGAAATATGAACCACACGAGAAAACGCTCAAGTGCGATTCTAGAAGTTTAACGAAGTAAATTACAAATACAGAAGTCAGTAACACATGAAAAGCACAGGCAACTATTGAAATTCATTCTCCATTGTAAGTTAAATAGACTATTAGGCAATAAAAAAATTTCTTACGTTCAATAACTGAAGATGGAAACTACGTAGTTAAATGCCTGAAATTATTTCCAATTGTTGTGAATAAATCTAAATGGCAATCCCATGAATGCAATCCAGTGAAATAAATTCGCAAATTGGTAAAAAATAGGTAACACTACGAATATACATAAAAAATAAAAAAATAAAAGTATAAAAGTCTTCTACTCCAAGTTTTACCCATTTTTCTTGAGTAATTTGCAAATTTATTGCACTAGACTTACTACTAGGTTACGAGTATTGTACTAGAAAACGCTACTATGGCACGAGTATTGCACTAGACTACGCTAATATGTTACGAGTATTGCACTATCAGTAAAAGTAAAAAATTAAAGCTAAAAGTGTCCTTAAATTGTAAGACTTAAGTACTGGATCTTGATCATTACCCTTATAAACAAATTTTATTCATGGAGTAAAACTTTGTTAAACCTTTACGTAAGTGGTAACTTAACAAAGTTTCCTTATTAGCCTAGGGCATGATCAAGTTGGATAACTTATTTACTTTAAGTAAAGCGCAATGCCGCAAACCCACAAGACGAACAACTTTTAATTCACGCCAAAATTAGTTCTATTTTCAGAGGACGTAAGCACTGTATCTACTCCACGACTCATTTTTCAAGAATATGAAACAAAATACATAATACTGTTATTCAATAAAGTCCAGCCTCGAAAGTCGTAAACAGCTAGCTCTCCCATAAAA
Organism: Orchestia grillus; assembly: GCA_014899125.1. Lineage (NCBI taxonomy): Eukaryota > Metazoa > Arthropoda > Malacostraca > Amphipoda > Talitridae > Orchestia > Orchestia grillus. Next base: position 35,047 of record VOMN01102234.1, read on the forward strand.
TATGAAGCACTACAATGAAATCAATCACTGAAAATATTTCACACCATTTCCACACATTTTCTTGGATGAAAGCGTTCAAAAAGCGTGAAGCCTCTCAAGACAAATTAACGTAGAGACGAGACCGAGTCCTCACCGTTGTGAACGACGATAAATTCATTGTCTTCGTCGGAGCGTTGGGAGTGAGAGTTGATGTCGGAAGGCACACCGTGCGTGGCCCAGCGGGTGTGCGCAATGCCCGCGTGCCTGCTCAGCTCCCGGTCCATGTCCAGGGAGTCCTTCTGATTCTCGATGGCATCTCGCAGGCGCTTCACCTTGCCTTCCTGCTTGATGAGCGTCACTCCGTCTGTGACGCTGTCGATCCCGATGCCTGCCCATTTGATACGGAAGTATGCATGTCATTAACAAGCACGCAGTTAACTTGATAGATTCTCTACTACCAGGATCGATTGAGCCGTTTTTAAAGTATCAGTGGAACACTCGCTATAGGATGTTTTTTGAACTATCCGGTGTTAATTAAACATTTGAATTTAGTACACCTGCTTAATACGAAGAGATGTCTCAGTTTCTGAAGTAGTTGAAATAGCGAAGATGAGTGACGCTGTCATTTATTGCATAATTGCAAATTTTATTACCATCTTGCATTGAACAAATGTCTGGATTCTATTGCAAACTAATAATAACACATCAGCAGCTCATTGATAGGTAATAATTGTACATTGATTTTATATACCTCACAAAAACAACACTTTTCATCATCAGCTATGTTTTTCGTCCTAATTATACCGCATTTTGAAGGAGTTTAATGACTCTGTCTTGTTGAGAAAACAGTCATACGAAAATTTTGGAATTGACCAAGCCCTTACCCTTATTTTACTGTCCTGTACCTGCCTATACAATCACTTTTCTGAAGCCATCATTACTTCAGGAGATTTTGTTTATCTAAAGCTACAAAATAGGACTTGAAAGAGAAAATAGGTTCTCCATGCGTTTGACAAATATCAAAGAAAAATACAAAGAACTTTGCAGTATGTGCAACGACAAGCAATGAAAATGTACGAGTAGAATAAACTTCGCATAAGTCCTGTTTGTGCTAGTCAGCCACGAGATGTACGAGACTTTAGCTAATTAAGGACCGATGAGCTCACAATCTCTGTAAAAAATATGTGCATTCGTGTACCCAACCAAACTTTAGGTTCCCAAAATTTCTTAGCTGGAAGAGTCAAAGCTTATAATATCAAGAATGAACCGTTGGTGTAAAACAGAAAGTTCTCAATAACTTTGAAATAATTCTTTGAAATATTATAAATTTTTATAATAACTTCAACTGATCTCACAGACATGTAGGAATAGCTTCGTCTACGCAATTCTTTTCTCACTACAGTTGCTTCAGGAGCGTCAACCACTCAAATGATTGAAAGGTTTCAAAACTTCATACTAACGACGTGAAAGTGGCGTTCACGCCGAATAATGAAGGGAAGCAGCATCTAGCAGTGATAACAATAGCTGAAAAAGTTAGGGCGCGTTCGAAATGCCGAAGTTAAGGCACAAGACGTCCTTGCCAGGACCAGAATTTAGATCAAGGCCGGTGACGGTCCCGCATCGTCGTCAACCAGTCGTGTCCAGACAAGAGGTTTTCAACAGGGAATCATTGGAGTTCACACGCAGGGAGATCTCAGAGTCGTTCTCGTACGAGTGGAGATACTTCGGCAATGCACTGTCGCATTAATCAACACGCAATTCAAGTGATTCAGAACAGAGCGTCACGATACTGATATAATGTTACAACATGCATCATATTCATACATGTGAGAGTGGTGAAAGATACGATGCCACGTCATGTCACCGCTGAGAGCAGGACGAAATGCAGGTTCTTCACTCGAGTGTGTAACAATGTGCTTGCGAGAGGGGTAGTTTCAGCCCGTAACTGACTCAAGGAAAGACACTAGTGCATTTGAAATCAATTCCGTCAGTCAAATGACAATGAACTTCATTTTAGATGCAAGATGCACTTGCAATAATATTTGTTCTTCTGGACATGAATATTCTTCAAAAACTTCAAAATACAGAAACATATTTTCTCAACTAACCAGACTACGTCACTCCATCAAACCAAAGTCATATATTTCCACTTAAGTATGAATAATTGCTTCGCATGAATCCTTCTAAAGTATCGTGCACAGTTCTCAATTCACCGTTAATGCAAGTTTTCAGTAGGGCATTTACCGAAGCATTTTCTTCGTAAAATTAATATTTTTGAAAAATATTGATTCAATAAAAGAAAAGAGCCCTAGTAATATGGATAACGTACCCGAAACGACTCACAAACCTGCAGAGTCGTAGTCACGATACTCCAGTCGCTCCAAGCGGCCAAACGACTCACTGACCTGCAGAGTCGTAGCCACGGTACTCAAGTCGCTCCAAGCCGCGGATCAGCAGATCGATGATCTCGGCCCTGCTCTTGGGAGTCAGGTAGTTGAGGTAGGCAAAGATTCCTGCGCATAACACAGAATACGAACATTAAATTGTGATAATGCATCTATTTGATCGAATTTCGTCTATACAAATAACATGACCTGTTTAATAACCCCGGAGACATGCCCAAAAGAACGAAAGTGTACTTATACGGGGGAATTAGTATTTATGATTGCATGGCGATGAATCGTTTTGAACCACTTTCTTGGTCCCTCGTACCACTCTATAATATCGATGCTGATAAAATTCCAAGTTTCCTCTCATTGAACTTCAAACAGTGTCATTTTTTTAGAATATTAAATGAGAGTATTCGTTACCAAACCTTGATGTATTGAAACACTCATTTCTTTCATCGTAAAGAAAGATGTAAACGTGAATGAAATGAAAAGATGTAAACGTGAATCTAAAGAATTTCTGGCAGTAAGAGCTATAGAAAATTGTTTTGTAACATATAAAATTATTATTTGAGTATTTCAAAGTGTCTTAAGCCAGAAATTCTATGTTGATGTTATGATGTAACGTAATTGTTCGTACTAATGCTCTTAAATTTACGAAAGTTAGTATTTGTTTAGATGAAGGTGGTATACGATTGCTAGTCTGGTGAAGTACTGAAAATTAATTTAGTTAGAAAAGGAGTAAAAATTCAACTGTTACATGCACCACTACTGCTGGAGTGAGCCATGCTTCAGCCATTCGTGTAACTCTATTTACTATCAATGCGTGGCTTTGATAATGACAACCATAAAGAGAAGCCGAAACTACATGTTAGCTGTCTTTTAAGAGCTGTCTTTTGTGTTCTGTTGTTTTGAAACAAGGCACAATGAGTAAGCGCACACTATAGTAAGAAAACTTATTACATTGCGAGCTTAAATTACTTACCTAATATCACAAACTTAGAGTCTCAAAAGAAACGGGATCGAATACTTCGACATGCGATACATGACACCCAGAAGAAGTCGAATGAATTTACCTTTACATGAAATAACGTACAAAATGTACGACATCATGGCAATTAAGGGCAATGTAATACGGACTTCTTAACCTATGGGTATCCAACAATTTCCATAGTACAACTTTTTTCAATAGCACTTCCACACTTTTCTACTTCATTCCTCAAAAATCTTTTGGGTTCAACATATGATACTTATGATAGTCATGTATTTATAAGGAAAAGAGAACCACAAAAATTAACCGCAGTACAGCTCTATTCTCGGCCAGGCTACAGAAGCGACAACGAGCTCCATAAATGAAGATGAAACCAGTGAGCTGCCTTGAAATGTTAAAATATTTCGCAGGTCTGCAGTCGCACAGTTCTGCAGTCGTACAGTTCCAGTTATACATTTCCGTTAGAATTCAGTACTAAAGTAGAAAAGCTGTGCAGTTGCACTATGATTCAGGGGCCAATCTTTCAGCTGAAACATGTCAAGTATCACACCCGTGGTAATGGCTTATAATTTAAGATAACTTTAATCTTATGCAAGAGATGCAGCATTGAATTTCAAAGTGAAAAAATTATCTTAAGACTCATACTTTAAACAGGAACTTTCAAGTGAACTATGCTTATTTATTCATATCCATAGAATAAGCCGATGGAAATTCGAAAAAATGAAAAAGCATAACACAATTACATGATGGAAACTGAATTTTGTATCCATGTGAGAGAGAGGGAAAAAATTATGACCGAAAGACGTTCCTAATCCCTAATAGGACAGTGGTTTTGATTTGCCCAAAACTAAATACGGAAAATCATTTATCGGCAAACAACCGTGATCTGTAAATGTGAATAGAATATAGCGCTTCAGTAGCGTTGAACAGACAAGCGTTGACAATTGAGGTGTTCTCCTGGGCGGGTTGATGGTGCGGCACGCAAGGGCGAGGACTCACAACCACCAAAGTGAATCCTGCGTAGAACCAACGAAGGTAAACTACTGAAGTCGAATCCACAAAAAAAAACTAAAAAATAAACGAGATGACAACCGCACAAGAACCAGACGCAGAACGATTCTCAACACAGATGCCTGGCGCCTCGATTAAGTTTAAAAAATATTAACTATCATGCACTCGAGCGCACGTCTATGACGCACAAGCAGGATTACCAACTCATATGCAGCGACCGAAGAAGAAACGGATATCATGAACGTATGAATTGAAAAGCTACATAAATTGAATGTTGACATCCAAGTAAAAAATTTACCAATCAAGTACAAAGTAAAGATTTATCGAGTAAGCGAAAACTGAAACCTAAGCAACTAAGACGCAATTTTTTTCCGTGTACTCGTAAATTGAAATGTAAGGGAATGAGACCCACTAATCCTTTCGAATATTTGAGCTTAATAATCTTCAAGTAAAAACGTCGGTTACTCGTTTTGTTTCGTATTGCTTCATAATCGTCCGCAAACTCACTCAGGTTCATCCCTTCTCTAAAACTCGTAAGGAGCAAGGAAGCAGGCGCCTGCAGGAACAGATCAGATAGCATGTGGTCGCTACATTCTCAGACACCCGAGTCGACCTTTAAACTTTAAATAAAATGATACTTGTGTAACACAGTAGCATAAAAAACATTTTACATTCATACATTTCCACTGAAACAGTCCATGATTTTCAATATGTGTTCTAAAAACCAAAACGTACTCCTAAAATAGATCGAGAATGTAATATTACCTACGAAAACTACCATTACGTGTCGCTTGGTACATGCAATGCTAGTGCATGAACAACGTCCTCCCTACACCCCTCTTCCCGTAGCCGTAATGGGTGACACGGAAGGGGAGGCCGCTTCATTCAATATTTCCGCGACTGATAGTTTTATCTTCACGCGAACTCCATGGTAAAATAATCGATCAACTTATGGATTGAGCCAAACGCAGAAGTCAAGGTTGCAAGAGGGACTTTGGAGCAGTTGAGCAAGATATAAACACGGGATAGAGACAGCGCTAAAAAGCTCAGTGCCAGAGAACGGGTTTCGGGCAAGTGCCACGACCTGACTGCCCTCTGCGCACAGCTTTAATGGGAGTTTGAATTATTGCTTACAGTCCAATTCCCTTACAGTGTACAGGAAGTAGAATCGATAATTCTTAGTTTAAGCCCAGATGACGCAGCAACAACAACAGCCGGGGCACGTCAACCATAAAATGGGCGCATTGAAATTTGCAAATCTCCAGAAACTATTAGTATTATTCGTACTGAATTTTATTGTTCGAAATCATGATATCATCTGTTTTCAAGTCCTTACTAATTTTTGAAAATTCCTCACTAAATAAGTAATTCGTAGTCAGAAGCTAAAATCAAATTTTTCATTATTATTCGCGCACACAAATAAAATTTATCACAAGCACCACGAAACTTAAAAAATTTCGTAACGTAAATCAAGTTTCTCCGATGCTTCACCAACATCGCAAAATGTGAACGGTTTTGAAACACAGATGATAATGAGCATAAATATGTGAAATAAAACATACTCTTCCAATTGTTTTACGACATTTAGAACAAGAAAATTGCTTACCCCTGTGAGTCTAGAACACTGTGTTTATCTGAAGTACACGACTGGACATAAGGAAAAGAACATGCCACTTCAACTGTTCCACATCTCCAAATATTCGTTCAGTTTATTTCAGCTCGAATGTTACAACAAATTGAGAATTTGCAACAAACTGAAAAATACCCTAACACGCCTTTTCGATTAAATCACAAGAAGCCAAGATGTGTGTTGCTCAAAACGTCTAACAGTTAAGGCAAAATTAAAAACTGGAACGGACAAGATTGAAGACGGCAATTAATTCCCCTAGTAATGAAAAATGAGCATAGGAGAAAATGTTCTCGGTAAAGAGTTGCTAAAAATAAAAATAAATAAAATAACATTATATTCCCACAAGTTCTATTATGTTTACAACGGCGAGCTCAGAAGAGCTCGTGTTGAGTACAAGTACACCTCAATGAGATCCCTGACGAAGTTGCAATGTCATATATCAACAACAAAATTAATTTAGCGATTAAGATTTTTACATACTCACACAAAAGGATGACAGCGTTTCTGAGACTCATCTTTCTAACCATTTTAGACGAGAAATTACAATTATAAATAGCACATCAGTAAGAGAGTGCAAGTTTCAACCCACTGACTCAAATATTTATGTAGCAGAATAAGGTCAACCGAACTCTGAACAAAATCTAACAGTTTTCTCACATAAGCTGCACTACTTAAACTACCTGAACGAGCTAAGAATATCTCACGCGAGCAACAGCGAAACTAGAGAGAGCTCAAGACAGACGCTGTAACTTCTCATCCAAAAGCCAAGGAAGCGGGAAGGAGAGAGTTACCCATTTCAACAGTGTAGCAGGTGCAACCTGCTCATATCGGTAACTGTTCTACTCAAAGAGGTTGCGTAATGACCACCTCGATGAAAGTCTGTAGACCATTGATGATGGTCCAGTACGCAAACTTTAGATTAGAGTGAACATAGATATATCTACTACCTCTGAAACACATATTTTAGTAAAGCGAGATGCTTTCCTCAACTCGGAGACAATCTGCCGTTAGTTGCGCTAGTTGCATTTGTATTGTGACTGTGTAGCAAACGACCGCTACAACTGAATATCGCCCGATTCCAACGGTTGCAAACAATGTTAATCGACAAAAGTATGTCAGATACCAAGCCCATCTATTTATGAAAGCAATACATACTTGACTTGCAATTAATGCATGAACGTATTTTAAGATGAAACTGTTATATTTTGTTGAGGGAGCCATCAACTAAAAATACGGTGTGGTGCAAAATACATCACGTCTATAATAAGTTAACTAAATTAAACTCCTTTTTAAATCGCATCTAGTTAAACACAGAAAAAAATTAACAATCTCACGAATTTATTTGAATTTTCTAGCGCTTCGGGTAAACGAAAAATTATATTTATTATACAAATGTCAATTGAATTGAGCGAGTGTATAAAAACTGTTCATCTCATCCATCAGAAGCGAAAGTCATTCTCACCTCGTACATACCCCCTCTTCCAACCTACCTACCTCCCTGGATCTCATACGTAGAATGTTAATACCATCGCTAGTACAGCAACATACGAAATAGATACACAACACATCAAGGATATTCTTGGTGAAGTACCATAATTTGATGCCCATTAAATGACGCTCCATGCAATAATGGAGGCGAGTCGACGACCGCGCACCAACACCAGGGAGTCGTTCAAGCATTCCAGACCTGTAGTCCAGCGCACTCTGGAGTCTGGTCAACGGCCCTCGCACAAAAATTATCCAAGAGAATTCAATAAGATCGCTACAGGTCTTAACACAGTTTTTTTTTAATGGACACATGGCAGCTGAAACTCTGTAGGGACGCATGTTTGAATACTATAAAAGGTCTTCAGTAAAATTAATGCAGGAGCAAACGTTGATGCAATTTTTTTAATTGTGCTTCGATTGGTAGTACTGAATGTTCATTGAATTGCTTAGCTTTCAACGATCGTAGCTAATTTTTCATTCACGCGAAATGTTTCCTCTTGAAGTTTTCATAGAAACGATACTCTTTCAGATAAAGTACTACTTTTAGATAAATTAGTTTAGAGTTATGACCACATAATTTCGTCGATGCAATACTTAAAGGCCATCAGAAGCAAGCAATACTGTTACTTATAGAAAGCACGTTAAGTAACAGCAGAAAAAAGTCCTAAATTAGAAAAAGTGAAAGGAACTATTCCACAATCGACAGAAGAAACTTGAAGGGTCAATAACGTATCCTCATCACGTGCCCAGGATCTATGATATCCCC
>VOMN01102241.1:0-49635 GCA_014899125.1 Orchestia grillus
GTTAATATACAACATCACGATTTTATTCTAGACTTATCTTATCCTTAAGGGAGCCAAAACTTCTGCCTAAGGTGTTCACTTCTACCTAAGGTAGCCAAAAAAAAAGAGTCCTCGCGAAAGGTAGAAACTTTGCGACTAACCACAGCAATAATGATATTCTACAGTTCATTGCTCACGTGGAACTGGTAATAGAGGATATTCGCGACATTAACTAATAAGAAAAATCTTAAATTNGGTTTACACGAAAGTTAAATATTAAAGGGTCTTAAGATTTTGGATATTTTTTTTATTACAAAACAGTAATGCCACGGTGCGATGTACGCTGGACACACCTCGACGTATGAGACTCGATACAGCTAAACTTGATTGAAAAGGCAATAAATACTAATAGTATCGCAAGGAAAAAAGCCTTCTTTACCTGGAAGAAAGAAAATTAAAAACCTAACTTTTTAGGTGAACGACTTGGAGCTGTCATGATGTAAAGCAGGTGTCTCACGCTAATGCAAAGCATGTGTCTCACGCTAATGCNATATCTAACAGGAGTAAGCGGTCGATCTTGGGTTCTGCTGGTATGCATTGTTGACATCACAGATTTTAATAAATAAGACTCAACTTAGTTGTGGACGTCACATGAGGGTACTTCTTTTAATTCGATTGAGGTATTTTCTACATAAAATGTATCAGAATGGCTACGTTCAGAAATGCTGTTCAGCTGCCGGCATCTTCCGTCCTGTAAGAGAAGATCTGTTGAATGTGGTTTGTATGCCGGGCTCCAAACACTCAAGTCCTTCCCTGGTAGGTTTTATAGCGATAACGTACTATTTTATGACAGCTTCGTTATTTGTTTTAACAGTATATGAGCACATTCTGGATGAGTCTATTTCAGGAGGTCAAGAACGGACGAGTTAACTTGTTTCAAGCATATATTTTTAGGTCAAATTTTTACGCATTTGCTGTACAAAGTTCAGATATTTTGAGTTGTGTGACGAGTAAACTCGTCTTTTTCGGGTAAAGAATTTTATTAGTTGTTGCCAGAGATATTATGGTCGGTATATTTATAGGTTTGGATGACACGCTTCCATTAGCTATTGTACAATCGCGTATAAAATATTAGTGTGGTTTTCGATACATCAATACATTTTTTGTTACTGCTGACTCTCTTTGATATCATTGCTTCCGAATATTCCTGTACAACCGAAGTCACAGCTACATGCAACCGTCTCGCGAAGATTATTCTGTCGTTATCGTGTTGAAAATTTTCACAACTCACACTTTTTTTCCCTCGCCTCCATTTTCTTTCTGCGTATCTAATCTACCGATGACCAAGTCGCAACAACATCCGTCAGTTCATCCACTCCAGCGGCCATAATTTTCTGGATTATTTTCTCGCTTGACGTCAATTGATGAGGTCGTAGGTTCTACTTTCTGCGTGCGTTCGATCACATTTTCAGTTAGTCACAGAATGTTTCTTTTTGAAAAGGAAGCTTGAACGCCACCACTGTCCCCACTGCAGTCAGGTATCCTGACAGTAATTGCAAAACTTTTAAAATGAATGTGCTACACTGTATGTGAGTCACCTCGGTTGAGATGAACATCCTTCCCTTCCGTATGGACGGACTACATGCCTCTGGTGCCAATCCCAGCACGCCAGCCGCCGTGCAGCTGGAGTGGTATAAACTTACACGCGCTCAGCGCGGATTGTGCAGCTCGGGCCCTTGTGTGGATGTGCCAGGGGAGCTCGGATTAGGATTAGGCATCGCTCTCTCCCTCTCGGTGTGCGGCAGGCCTCTCTTGCCACATGTGCAGCGAACAACCCACCACACGCTCACATTCCTCTCAGCTGACGACCCCACGGTGGCGGTAAAAACGATCTCATTTGTTGCGCAAGTCCCACGTGACCCGAGCTATAGGCAATTCGCTGGGTTGCGAAAACTAGTGATCTCGCCCGCCTTGAGAAGATGAACCGCGTTCTCGCGCGTATCTTGAATACGAGTTGCGCGACCCTTCAAAATAACTCTACTTGCTGTATATACGATGAATGGTACTAAACTTGCCAGGGAAGCGTGTCGTGGGTCACAAAAGTACCTTATGAACCGTTTCCTTTGAAATCAACTGTTCATAACCGAATTGTGTTGATTAAAATACTGTCGTATCGTATTCTTTCATGCACAAAACATCGAATTTCGTCTAGATTACATTCATTTATGACACGATGTTCTGTATCCTGTCTACGACAGTGGCGCATATGAGATGAACGTGGCTCAAAATAATATTCTCGTTTAGTCATGAAAAGTTTCTCCCTAATGATTCCCGGACAGACATCCGCTCTTCGAAACTGTACGACTGTAGTATTCTCGTGGAATATTGGCGAGGGGACGAAGAGACCAAGCAACCAGCTAACTGTGTATTTTATTGTAGAATGAATATTATAGCAGAGTATTATTACATTCTCTGAGGGTACTTTTTTACGTGTGGTTTTAGAATTTGCTGTACGAGCATTCAATGTTTTTTTGTATTTAAGAATTTTCAGGCTGTTCTAATTTTTGTGAGGTGTGCGCTGTTCGCTCGCTTTCTCCATTCCATTTCAATGTTGAATTTATGAGTATTTTTCTGCCTTTTTGTAACCACTGTTTTGTTATTTAATTTTACGGTTCTTCTTCATATTCCTGGTGAAATAAACTGCGAAAACTTCTGGAAAAAACAATTTTCATGTTAGAAATGTACAACAGGAGTATGCACGATGTAAGGTTTACACAATCTAAATCTCGCGAGGGAGTTAGATTTCTCTTCGTCTGCCTTGACTGACATGACATACATTACCAAATTATAAACTTTCATTCATTTCTCACTTGTCTTCGTTCATACAACGCTGGTCTTCCTTTAGCCACTGTCCAGCAACCGATGAGTCTGCCTAAACAGGCTGACTTGCCCATTGAAAGTCGCTCCAGTGTGGTTGACTACACTAAATGAGGTTCTTGCTTTGGCCACTCGTTGCTTGTATATTTTTTGTCTTCGCTTCAAGTACAACCAACCCGTGGTATTCTGTTCTACTCTGTTAGTTTACTTGATTTGACTCTTTAAACTTATATTTTGGCTTTATTGTTTTGCTCAGGCAGTCAAAGTGGGAATACCCTTTTTTCGGGAACACCCGGTAGCTACGTTTACAGAATAATTTTTTGAATTTTATTTATTGCTTCTTCTTCGGACAGTGTATCATTCACCTTTATCTTTCTGAATTAGATTCTAAACCTGCATAAATTGTGAACTCTTCAAAACCCTGAACACACAATGTACGTAATTCCTCACGCGTACGCTACGTGTTTGCATAAATAAAAGTACAGCCTACTAACGGCCAATCTTACTCTGTTTTCCTTCAAACCCAATGAAGCATTCATGTATTTACCAAAGAAAACGTGTAGATTGTATGCAAATATTAGTCGATTAGAAATAATTAGCGCAGAATGGAGTTGACAGGAATAGCGTACGCTCTCGCCATGGCTTTTTAACATGGATGGCTATTGTGTTATGTTTTCGAAGGAGGAACACGGCTCATGTTCATGGTCTATGTAGAGATCTATAGATACAGGCATTTAAATGATTCTTATAGGAAAGTGAAATGTACATAGCATGAAATTCAGTTCGTTTCAGCAATGCAGTGAACCGTGGGAATCGTTTAGACAAGTCCTGATTCGCATGTAATAATTCAGTTTTGATAAAATATTTCGTTAAGAAGCAACATCGAACTAATTTCTTGTCATGGCAAATGATTAAGAAATCATTTGCGTAGCATCACTGATTATCGACGGGATCAGCATTGTTTTTATGATTTTTCTGTGTGGCATGGCACCAACCATTGAGGGTCTTCAATCTACCCGTAGGTCTTGTATTTAAATATGTGTAATCCAGCTTGCGATATTGGACACCAGCTCATGTTTGATCGAATTAGAAAGGCACTACAACGGATGTTATTTCAACCCTGAGCGCCAGGTTTGCTTCGGCCGATCGCGCCATCCCGTAGACCTGATGGCGCTTCTCCGTAACGGTTTTTCATCACACTTGTAGGTACCCCGCACCGCCGTTCGTGCTGCCTACCCAGTGTCTGTTGCCTTGTTTTTGTTGTTTGTGCCCCCGGCGTTTGTTGCTGTATGACCTGCATGCTGCGAAGCAAGTAGTGCGAAGTGGTGGTAGTTGTGGTACAAAATAATGGTAGTTGTGATGTGATGTGAAGTGATGATGGTTATGTGGTTCTAATAGGAAATAGCGGTAGTATGTGCCTAGGTAAAATTCATTCATACAGCGGTAAATGAAATGTACGGGTCTGTTACACTGCATAGTAATTCATTCATCAGTTGAATCATGAAGTGCCGGATGGCATTCTTTTTTGTGAAATATATAGTTGACTAGGTCCATTCCCATCCGGCAATATGTGCATGTATGAAATTTTGCGTAGCGAAAGCGTCTAGTGGCAAGTTCTTCAGTAGGTAACATTGAAATGTTTCCCATGTCCGGCACCAATTTTTTTGGTCTATTCAAGAGTTGCAATCCATAGTTCTAACCACCTTTGGGGCACCGAACATAGTGAATAATACGTCTAAACATCCGTTACGATTTCATCTATTAATGGAATTTAAGAACTCCGTATCTGTGATACTACCCAAATGGTGGCATTGATGGATGTTTGAAGCAAATCCCAAGTAAAACATGAACGTCCGTTGTGATTGCTTCCGTTAATGGAGGCTTAGAACTCAACTCCGTATCTGTGATACCGTCTTCTACCGCACGTGCTCCATCTGTCCATTGCGTGAGTCTCTGATCAAGCTCAGGTGGCTGTACGGAAGGCGGTAATTCTGCCAGGAATTTTAGTAATAACTTTAATTCATTTCCATTTTATGGCATCAGTTCGTGAAGTGTACGAAATAGTTCTATTATAATATGTTGAAACTTTTTCTTGACCTGAAGGTTATTCTTCTATTACAGACTTCAGTCTTCTTGAATGTATTATTCCTCCACTTCGAACCTTTGTTTCTGGTCTTGAATCCTCTATTCTCCCTCTTGAATTGTGAACTCTTTTAATGCAATATCCTGCTGTTATTTTGTAGCTATTCCGGCCATTTCCTTTGCTGAATTTCAACTCGAAAACTTTTTTCCCCTATCTTCAGTTTTACCTTGCAAAACAAAGCTTCGGGTCGTTGAGCATGCACACCAAGGGTAAATAAATAAACAAGGTTCCCTGTATTTAACACTAAATTGGCCTACATTTCGTGTACGCCTTCTCTCCATGACAGCTGTGAGGAGCCCTTGCCTGGAGCAGGATAGGCATTTTATTCTTTGTTGCGTATTTGATGGGGGAGTTTTTGCTGGACGCTCCTTTGTGTCCTGTTTTTACGCGCATTGCGAATGTGTGTCAAGCATGACGAAGTGCTCCGTGCGCGCTGATGCCAACCTTGCGGCGATTTCTTGATCCGAGACGGAAAATCTGTGGCGTGTGAAATTATGAGAAAATTGGTTATCGTGTCATTTTCAAGTTTTTTTGTGTGAATATTCCTATGTTTTTAGATGCACGATCTAAATTGTTCTGTGTTCTTGCATGGAGTTGAAGATTAGTTCTTAACCATAGTATCCTTTGTCATTTTTGTAGATCATGTAGCAATTATTTTTCATGAAGTTTGATCAACACGATTAGACAATTATGACAAGTTCGAATCGGCATCGTTTAATTAGGTAACCTTCAGTTTCTGAGTCAGTGTACCTGTACAAACTCTGCTCAACTCAGCGTTTTACTCGCTAATCAGCATCATCGTCTCTAAATGAGTTTTTTTCGTTCTGACGTTTCACTCGCTGTTCAACATCAACGTCTCTTGATGAGTTTTACCTTCGCTCTGACTCGAATTCTGTATCTGTGATACGACTAACCGTGTAGTGGGGAACTCCGTGCTAGTGTTGCTGACTTCACCACCTGAGATGCAGATTTTAACCGTTATCCTGACCGACTTGCTATCCGTTGCTGCCGCGATCTTTAAGCGAGATACAAGAAGGATGAAAAGACGGGGAGAAAATAATTTAGGAAGTAAAAATGAACGAGTGTGTTGAACTTGTTTGATGTTAATTGTTTTAGGCAGTGAAAATTTTGTGGTTGCGCGGGGTTGATCATTTTCATCGTCGAATCTACTTTTAGAATGTTTCTGTGAACGTAATTTAGACTAACTCGTAAAGCCACATAATTCGTGTCCACTATCTTTACATTTTATTTTACGCAGCTTACAACAGCCTGCATTTTTAGTTTACTATCGACCAGGAATTTCGAGATGAATGTACATCCAGCGCCATGACTTATGAAGGATTTCAAATACATTTCCAACCCTCAAGCTCTGCACCGTAACGTTTTCGCTTCGATAAAACTCGAAAAACTCTCTTTACTCTCGTAATGCACCGTGTACTTGCGTCCGGAAAGTTCTCATCTGCCGGAGCTGGCACCCGGAAAGTCCGCTTCCTTCACCTGCTCCCACCTCCGGTTTGTTCTTGTCAGTTTTTCTCTCGTTTCCGGACGCTTTGTGGGACTTGGGGGCAGCTTTTGAGTCAATGCGAAGGCAATTTATGCATCCATGTGACGGGCGGGACCGCAATAGCTGCGGCCTTCAAAAACGCGTACACAAAGACGCGCAGCAGCCGTTTCGTTGTGAGAAATCCAAGGCTTGGAGGAACGGCTGTGTCAACTTTGTGGCCACGTTGGATTTAGCGTGTGGTGTATCGTGGATACCAGGTACTCCTGTAAATTATTCGCGTTAGAACTTGTTTCTGTAGGTAATATTGGCGAGGTCGTACTGGCTCGTTCATAAATACGCGCTATGAATTGTTTGAATAAATTCTAAATCGGAAATGTGATGTCATTAGCCAATGTAAAGTTATCTGTGACCTGAAGTTGTCCAGTTTAGGGTCAGGCTTACGACGATTTTTTAACAAGGTAAATGGTTGTTTACGCTGCATCTAGTTAGTACTTAAACGACATAAATTTTCTCGTTTGCATAGTGTATTGAACTAGATTCAAATGTTTCTTTTTATTTTGAACTTAGGACATATGTGGTATTTACTAACCCTTTTTATCGAACTTCAGAGGGAAAGCAGCACATCGACGGAGAGTCAGTGTGTAACTATGGATTCTCTGGTTTTATATCAAAAAAGCTTTGCCCTCGCTCATATTCCGTCTATTGTTTGTTATAAACATCATTCCATTGGTTTAAAAAAATATAAAAAAGTGTACAAGTATGACGGTTTACTTCAATTAAAAAACCTCGAGAAAAGTTAGTCGATTGTGTGCTTTGCATGCGCCTGTACGTGCTGCGATCCTAAGTTGGAACTAGGTACCGTTAAGAAATCATTCCACATACATAACTTTGACCTAGATATAAAACTTATAGTATTAAATCTTCTGTTAATTCTTCGCTCTTATCATCTTTGAAGTATCGATACTGGGCGATGATTTCGCTCATCAATAGACAATATTCCCTTTGACACTTAGACTACGATTCTCCAAACAGGTAAAATTACATGCCGACAAATATCTCTACTGTGGATTTAAAAATGAAAGATTTTGGTTTCACAAATTTGGTTACTCTATAAATTTTCTTTCTAATCAGAACTAGCTTATTCGGTTGATGAACACAAATTTGACGAAAACTTTTGAAAATTTATGTTTATACATGATTGTTCTTTGGTTACATTAGGTTAGATGATCGCGTATACCAAATATGACCCACTCGGGAGGCAAAGTCTTTAGTTACACTAGGGAAAATTACATGTAGGTTTGCGTATCATATCTACCCAGTACACAGTCAACGGGTTTTATTCTTCCTTAACTAGCGTCCCCATGTCGTCAGAATTGATCGTAAATTTCGCGTAAAAGAACGTAAATTTTCTGTATCACTGATATAGTTTGCCTTCTGACACAGTTTCGCTGATAATGAATACGTACGTACCCGAGAATTTCTATCTGTGAATTTTCTCACATTCAATGCTTTCAGTAATTTTATGAACCCTTGTGCAAAAGTATGAAAACTATGCGTATTATTATATAGTGTTGATTACCAGTGGATGTAACCATGTCACAAAGCGGAATAGAAAACGCTTCTCGAAATACGTTCTCATCTTTCACTGTCCTTCAGAAAATCTGCCGTAATTGTAACTGCCGCGGCGTGCGCTGCTCACTAGCTGGTGATGACCAGCTAGGGACCAGGTGGCAGGCAGGCAGGCAGCTGTAGGAAGAGGAGACGGCAGGTGTTCTGTGCTGCCGCCACCCCTCAAATGCCGCCTCAATTATGTGTGTGGGCTGACGCGAGTCCGCCCAGGCTGGATGACGGACCGCTTATTAAATACGATGTAAAGTAGTCGTTTCCTTAGCCACAGTTCCTTAACTCTTCGCTGTTCAAGTTATTTTTTTTTTACGATAAGGCTGAAATGATTTTGTACGAAAACCTAGCTGCAGTCTTGTGTATATATGCAGTAATATTTCCAACGTTTTGAATGTCACATGCATTCATCATCAAGAATTGAAATATTCTATAAATAAGTAAGTGTTGTAAGACTACTTTTAGCTTGATACGAAAAAGTAGCAGCATTCTTGTGAAAGTGAACTTTGAAATTCATGTAGACACAGGTTAAATTTCACTGCTGGCTCAACGCTGGGATTTTTGTTGCAAACGCCTGACATTTATTCATTTTCAACGTTGCGAGGTCAGTGAAAACATACATCCCGTTTGGTACCAATTTCGAGATGCTTTGGTTTTTAATATTGACGGCATTCTGCATTTTAAACTGAAAATAATATTTCTCGATAAGCGATAGTTTAAAGCGTAAATTGTGCTACCAATTTCAATACATTTTCGTGTTGAATGTTGACGATATTTGGCATGCGAAACTGAGTTATATGTCGCAACTAACATATGTATCAAGTATAAAAATTCCAGGTAAGTTGCCTGTTGACCCTTCCCACTCAAACTTCAAGCCAAGCCGTGGTCCAGAGTTTGTTTCTGTTGTCTGTTCATAAACATAGTCTACTGACGAAAAACTGTTGAATGTAGCAGGCTGGAAAAAGTCTGCAGTTCCAGCCAGCGAAACCAGATTCAGTGCTGCCATTCTTTCAGAGATAACATGAGTAAATACTGGTCGTTGTGTTCCAGCTGCAGTAGATTGATGTACCCATGTTTACGCCGATTATAATTATTGAGGTGACGACTTTTGCATCCTATTGCGAGGGAAATTGCTGTAGGCTTAAATTTAGTCAGAAAAGATCACCCGCTTGCAACCGAACTATTGGGACAAAACTAAAATGTTGATGCCGACTGTCTCTAGCCTTTGAAGTGCATCTGCTGAATGGGTGTAGTTAACGGGTCTGTCTGTATTCTGCCGTCTGTTTCTGTCTCGTGCGCCTCTATCCTGCCTTGTCTGTCTGTATCCTGCACTGTCTGTCCTAAAACGCTTCAGATATCTCCAGAGCCACAGTGTGCCAAGTTTTTGCCAAAGGTGTCCGTATTTTTTATGATGGGCTCATATAGGGCTTAGTAAATAAGAAATAAAAATGAAAAGCACCTGCTTAGTTGGAAAAATTAGAAAGGAATGCTCACAAATTTTGGAGGCTCGCAAAGTAAGTGGTGCGCGATTGTTTAATGGGTTCGGGTCTCCTGAAAATTGGCACAGGTGTGCGGAACCAACATTTTCATCACTTCGAGGAGGTGATGTTCATTTTCTGACGCTGTGCGCTTTTTCCCGTATTTTCTAGACATTCGTAACAAAAAATATCACACTTTTATTGCAGACTTGGATTATGGGAGGCCTAAGCTAGACCGTGCCGCAAAAACTTGCTACTTTGCATGCGCCAGAAAGCTCGAGAGAGCACCACAGCAACTAACTGGCGTCGAGACCAGCCACCAGCTAAAGAGATGTGCACTAGAGTGGTAGGGGCGTAAAGCGTTTTAGAATCGCTCTAATAGAGCTGGAAAGTCTCGCTCTGCTTGTGTGAGAGAGGAAGCGCCCGGCTGTCTCTCAGTCCCGTGACTCCATGCAAAATGACTGAATGACTTCGACTCGATTCCAGAGAAGAATAATGAGCGCGGGAAACCAATTTTGGGCTAAGTCGACGTCAGAGATTCATTTTAAAATATGACGGGCGGCGGCTGATGGAATATGATGCGTTTGCGCGAATATATCATTCTACTTCTGCCGTTCCGATCATAAGCCAGTCAGTAAGTTTCTAGTGTCTGCGATGAGAGTTCGCTTTTTTTTGGTGGGCCGGTTGGTGCAGAGAGGAGGATGGGCTTGAAAGATAGGCTCGCGCAGGATGTCCGGGAGAGAAACGATCGGAAATATGAATACGGGCAAATAGGGAATAGGAAGGTAGGGAGATATAAATTTACGTTTAACGCGTGTGATGCAAGGGTCGGAAAGTAGTTAATGAGGGTTTATTGTAAGAGGGGCTTATTAATTATTGGTGTGGTGCAACTCTTTCTGAACGTGCGATGTGGCGTGCTGGTAGCACTGATACTGTGTATTAGTCAGCTAGTCGAGTGTGTCGCCGTCCAGAATGAGTCTAATTAAAAAGATACGCGAGGGCACCGGAGAGAGGAAAGTTATAAGAATTTTTTTATAGAATTAGTGGAAGATTGTTGTGTATTTGGCATGCGTGAGGCCACGATGGCGTGTGTCTGAGTGCGTTTCCTCTCTGAAATAAATCCATCGGCTTACGTATGATCTTTCTATAGGGGTCAGTGTGAAATAAAGGACTTAAGCAATTTTTTCTCCTGATTGTGCACATAACGCATTTTATGAACATTGTCAGTTTTAATTTCGTGCTGTCTACTTGTGCAGACAAAATGAGAAGCTTAAGCGAAAAGTACTATCATTTTTTATTCTGCTACTACGTTCCTGTGTGAAAAACTCTCTTCCATACTGAATAGAGTACTCTTTTTGTGCTGCGTTGCTGCTGTTCTGTAGTACACCACACAGAAAAAAACTTCATCTGAAGTGACTATGGCCAGCCTATCCTGTGTGTGTTACTTACCGGCAGTTAGTGAAGCCTCTCCTTACGTGTCGTGAGTGCTACGATATTCCAGGGATTGCACGAAATGATGGAAATTTCTGGTCATTTCATGTAATGGCTGAAATTTGAAGGTTCATATTACTGAAGTTGACTAACCTTACGTAACCTAACTTGATATAACCTACCGGCTAAGTGAATTGGTCATTTAGCCTGAAATATTTGTGTATTTCACGTTATACCTGGTTTTACTACCTGTCCGTAACATGTAAAGGATGCGGTAAAATGATGACACATTTGTTGACTGAATAAAAGTAAAATAAAATAAGGGATGAAAAAATTATTTTCACTTTAAATTTGTGTGTATATATATATATATAATGCACTTCCGTTTTTATCTGTGGTAAGCAAATACTTGTGTTCATTCTTTCATTTGTTTCCCTTTTTATTAAAACCAACACATGTGTCGCATCATTATTTTGGCGCACCCTGCTTTTATGAATAGATTCAGACCTTCGGTGTTGCGGCAGGCACTGCCCCTCAAGGAACCAACCACATGCTGTTGCTACCAACCAACCACCGCTTGTGAGACGGGGCGACCGCATTCTTCCTGCAGTGCTCACAGCCAAAAAACTGCCATTAACGTCCGTAACTCGCCGCTGGAGCTGGGTGTGGTTGTGTGCTGTGGGACGAGTGATGCCGTGCTTGGGTGGCTGCCATGAACCTACTAAGTACCGTGATCCCTAAGTGATGATCGACGTAAAATGATGTAGTTGTTACAGTACTCTCGGATGGTTTTGGTCACTTTGCTATTTGTAGGAATATTGATATCTCAATACATGTAAGTGAAGCGCTTTCTCTTGGTTTCTGTGTAGGCTAGTATAATTGTATTTAAGACTTCCTGGTGTTACTTGTGACGCAGGGCAGGCAAAGGGAAATAAATGGTAGCTATTTTGATTCGCTGTTTACACTTTTTAAGCTGTGAAAAACTTATCTATACTACCGTGCTCGTAATTCATTCATTCTACCGTACATCGGGCAAACAAAGTTTTGATTTCATAGGTCATGCCCCGCACCGCGTGCCCACGTCGAGTTGGTAGCAGCACCGGGTCTTCAAATGAGTATTGATTGTGCCGCGGTTGTGCCCGAGGCGTTTGCGGGGTGTTCACTTAGCACAGCGTGAGTCTGCTCAAGTCCCTACAGGGTTAGTTTGGAGTCAGCGTAGGAATTATGAGCACCCGAGCGAATTTGTGGTAACAAAATACACCCATGAGATAAGTGCAGGCTTCGGGAAAAGGAGAGTGCGTGGGATGGATCGATCAGTAGCGTAGGTTTTAACGGTAAAATTTAACCCGTTTCCTGGCATGTTTTTCGACGAAGGCGTGCTATACTCTGGTGATTTTTAATATTTTTTCAGATGTATAATTACACTTGAAAATGGTTGGTTTATCTATGCCAGAAATGGTCTAAGAAGGGCGAATAAACTCATTTCAAGGTTTTCTCGTTCAAAATCGAAAATTTGTCGAGTTTGCTTGCCCAAAATTTAGAAGCGCTAATCAGGCCAAAACAAGTTAACTCGTTCGTGCGGAGGAAAGCAGTAAATAAATTACTGCCCCAGTAGAAGCAGAGCGCCAAAGAATAAAATACTAGTGTATTTTTCTATCAAACAGCCATGACGTGTCACAAAAAATTGTGGGTTACCGGAGGGTTTGTGACTTTCCACCACACTTGTGCATTCTATCTACGGAGAGGTGCAGCAGCCTTGCTGCGCACTTGCTCTGCTCAGTCTTTTGTTGGCTTTGTAATTCGACGACATAGAACGTCCATTTTTTGTTTGTTCTGCTGCTCTTTGACGTTACAACTGGGAGCGGTCACGTAGAATGCTCTCATCAGGCGGTACACGCACGAAGATATAGGTTGACACTTGTTTTCAATCGGCAAGCCTTTCACATACACTCATGCATACATTTTCTATGCCTTTCACATACACTCATACACACATTTTCTATGCCTTTCACATACACTCATGCATACATTTTCTATACCGTTCACATACACTCATACACACATTCTCTATGCCTTTCACATACACTCATGCATTCATTTTCTATGCCTTTCACATACACTCATGCATACATTTTCTATGTCTTTCACATACACTCATGCACACATTTTCTATGCCTTTCACATACACTCATGCATACATTTTCTATGCCTTTGACACACACTCATGCACACTGGAACGAGTGTTTAAAGCAGTTCAGTTGAAAAAAAAAATGAAAGCTCCAGTTCCCTCTGTAGGGCTACGACAACCGTTGACTGTTGGCTAGATTTCTTCTTTTTTGTTCACTTATTTATTTATCTTTATATTTGTGTTCGTGTGTAAGGGTCGGTCCGTAAAGCTCAGACGCCATGTAGATTTATGCATAAAAAGGCACCCATTTTTAAAAATTAACGAAACATTGCCAAAGCAGTCTGTCACTTTTTATATCCATGGTTGCATATTTACCCTAGTTTGGAATGAAACCGTGAAAATTTAAAACTAAAATGGATTATTTCTGGTGTCCATAATTTTTGACTGTGGTCTTGAGGGGGTTGAGGCACTACTGTACTTAGAGCATCAGTTTGTACAGTCTGCATTTCCATAGTCTGCTTCTACTGCCCACTCGGAATCGGGCCCTGCAGCTTTGCGGTGTTGTAGCTGTCAGTGCGCTTGGGGGCCGAAGTAAAATGTAAGATCACCAAGTAGAAGTACTTCATTCTTTTTCTTATTTTACAATTTTTTCCAGTCCTTTTTCAGTGGCTCATTCGTAAATTCAGTCTACATTCTTCTAAGTTTTCTTTCCCGTGACGTCAAACTCCCCCCATCAATGTTCTATTTGGAACTTTCCTTTTATACGTTGAGATTTTTTTCGTGCTCGTCCGTCTCCTTTGCCGTTGCTCATTATTCCATTATCTAGTCTACTACCTACCCATCTCGTCGTACAATGCAGAGTACTCTTACCCAGGCAAAACACCCTTTTATGTGTTTTTTTCTTGAGCTCACTGCTACGATAGTAGTTATTCTTCCTCTCGTTAGCTACCAAACTACCTGCTCCCTTTCTCAACTACCCACACACGCGCACGCACACGCACACACACATGCAGTACACATGTCCAGCGAAGACACCTATTGTTTAACGTACGTGTGTGCTCCTCTATTGTCTGAGTCTTCATGCACACTGCGTCTCGAGATTTTTTCTGCTATTTTCACATACGGTCGGGAGAGCTCATTTAAGACCCCATCGAGAGCCGGTCTCATCAAGGCGTGTTGAGAGCATATAGACTTGCCCAGCGCTTGTCCCTGGGATCCAATCAATGCTCTGGCCCAGCGACTTGGTCTCACGGTATGGGCTGCTCCAGCTCCACTTGTGGTTGTGTGCGGTGTTAGTGGCCGGCTGTAGCTTGTTAACTTAGGGTTTTTGCATTTTTTTGTGACGATTCGCGAAAGTTTTCTTTTCACACCGCGTGAAATTTTAATGTCGCTGTGGCAGTGAGGGTTAGAGCTGTGCCAGGTGTGTAGAGATGTGTGTCATCTGTATGTATCCCATTACATCATTAAGTCTTGCATAATATCAGTTTTTATTCTTAGTATTCTTTGACCTTGTTGCGGTTTTTCTCTTTCATAGTTTAATACGTACTACAGACTCCTTTATTTATATTCAAATATTCTCTTAATTAGTAGATTTTCATGCAGATGCTTCAGTTCCTTATTCCTATATCGATACATAGTATAGTAATTTAATGATTACACTACCTATTGTTAGTATGTCGTGCATACTACACTTGTAACAATCATATTCAGGACTGAAGTTATTTTATTCAAGACAGGGCGCGTTCATGTGAAAACCTGAATGAAATATTGTAAAAATTGTTCGACAAAGTATTAGTAAGACGGAGGAATAAGTGCGCGAACCTACGCACTTTTGAAGCGCGTGTGCTGCACGCTCGCAATTTGTACAATGCAACACAGTTGGCACATCGAATGATGGCTGTGACTACTGGGTAATGCGGTCATAACGCTGGAGCGTTGCGTTACTCTGGTTCTTGTTCGTTTTTTAGAGTTCGTTTCCGGTTGAGCGATCAAGACTCCTTTCTTAAATGTCTTTCTGCTATTATAATCGCTTGGATAGTTTCTACACTGTTACCTGTCACTCTTCACGCATGCCTGAATAGTTGGCTTGTGTATTGGTACATGAATGATAGCTGAAATTCAGGTACCGGTGTGCCCCGATCGGTGCTAAGATTACTTAGCAATCGTTTTGAAAAAGAATGTTTGTAAAATATACTTCAATTCTCACTCACGTTCTACATTTGGTTAAGCTGCACACTCGTAATTGTTGTTTTGAATAAGAGTGTACTCGTATGTGTTTTTAGAATTTACAATGTTTGATGTGAAAACCTAATAAACATAGCCTGGTGTTAAAGTTGACTGAACTGCAACCAGCTACAAACTCTAGTTGCTGTTTTTCAAATAAGAACCTTTTGAGCGACATGTGAACAGGCTACTCGTAGCGGGTTTGTGTACATGTTTAACTTAGCAGGTTTGTGTATGTACATAAACCCGATTCTTCTGCTGAACTAGATGCTTTTACACTCATAGTTCGGCTCTCCAGTTCT
Source organism: Orchestia grillus (assembly GCA_014899125.1). Taxonomy (NCBI): domain Eukaryota; kingdom Metazoa; phylum Arthropoda; class Malacostraca; order Amphipoda; family Talitridae; genus Orchestia; species Orchestia grillus. The sequence goes on from VOMN01102241.1 coordinate 15,686, forward strand.
GTATTCACTCCTTAATTGGGTATCTCCGATGCGTAAATCTCGTTTTTATCGTAAATTAAATGCTCTAGTTCTTGTGTCACATTATGCTAATTTTCATTTTGACATGCTAAACATTCCATGAATCAATTCGCTTTGTTCAGAAAATACAAATTGTTCCGATGTGGGTACTCCTGTTTCCCCATACTTCTTGAGCTAGTTAAGAACATGCACTGTTCTTTGTTCACCGATCGTAAAATGGTCGGTGGAACTTTCCGATGTGTTACTGCTTCCGTATAATGGATACCGAAGCTCACGTCACTTAACGCCCGTTTCAGGTCGCTCTAAACCCGTTTCAGTCACTGGTCGAATTTCAAAGTGCAGGCGAGTTGCCCTTTCCTGATTACGAACTGAATACGGTTTACGTAAGATGTAGGACCAGTTTCTGGCGTGCCTCTTGGATTTCGTATACGCGCTCTGCTGAACATGTGTGCGCGTTAATGTTCTTTCGTGTATAGGAGCCCTGCTGCAAATGTGAACGTTCAAAGTGTACGTGCGACACTTCGTTATGCACACGTGTGCATTCTACACTTCTGCACTGAGTTCTACGCATTAACAACTACGTATTTCGTGATTCAAGAGTGGGTGGGAACCTGCTGTTTCATCCGGACTGTTGCTGTGACACAAACTATGTTGAGTTTCCACGTAATCGGAGTCACTGATGCGGGAAGTCCGATGTTGCGTGTGACAAATTTTACTATCGTGATGATGATTATTCAATTTTCAGTTGTTAATAGTTCTTGTCTCTTGTGCAGTCTTGGTAAGGCTCAAGAACTCTTTAGAATGCATGCTGTATTTTAAGAATTGTCCCATGATATTTGGAAAACACAGTAGCTATGATTTATTTTTTGTTAGTCCTAACATGGACACATCATCGGCTGTTATTACAGTATTTTCTCTAACCTCAGTGCAGACTTATTTTTTCAGACTTGTGTGTGTACACGGGACATTTGTTTAGTGTTAATTTTGCGCCTACCTGGTTCTCGAAACTCAGCTTCTATGATTTTTCCCAACATGCCGTATGTTTATTTTTAGTTCAACGCCCCGCTCGTAAACTAAGCTCACGCGACACCGTTGTAACAAGCCTACGACATATTCTGTGACCAGTGTCGTAAAGTATGCCGCGTCTCTCTCTACGCTCCCTGCTCCCCGGGGAGAGAAAGTGGCGAGGAAACCATGCGGTTGCTCTCTGCTGTATGTGCGCATGCTTGCCCCAGCCAGCCTGCCTGCCAGCCGCTCCCATGCAGGCAACCTCTGCAGCCCAGCCGGTCTCCGTATACAGGATACCGTCGCATGCAAGGGCATTGCTCTTGCACTCGATGAACGAAGCCTACAGGTAGGCTTGACAGGCCTGTCTAACTGGTGACTGCGTGACCGGGGGCCAATGTCGGGAAAAAAAAGGTTTTGTCGTGTAGTTTGTTGCGAACGGTCCGGTTTTGTAGCATTCGTTATCTCTTTAAGTCGGGGCAAGTCGTCCATATTTTCGGAAGAAAATTAACTGTTTTCTTCCTTTATTTAAATTCCTGACACAGAAAAAATGTTTTGATTTGAGTGATAGTTTAATATGCTAGTTCCCAACTACTATCTCGTCATGTGGAATTAATTAGGTTATCGCTGTTTATCAATTCATCGATTCGTTCACAAAAAGCTCGCACTGTGCATCTTGGCAACTCGCTAGGATCAACGTGCCGAACTAAGGACGCGGCTGGAACAGTTGACCCGCCAGCACCTGTAGATCGCGACTCGCTGCACTCGTAATTCCTTTTAAACATAACCTGCGCCTATGAAATTTGTATCACACACAATTTCTAATTGGACATGCCGATGATTCATATGGTTATTTCACGGTATGGTGCTTGCGTGTCGACTTTTCGAGGTGTTGGTAGCAATGTTGCCTCCTAGCTCTTGGAATGTGGGGACCTGCGCAGAGGGTATGCGTGCAGCCGGGGCCCGTGTTGGGGGTAGCGCACTTACAGCGCGCTACGCGCTGTACGTCGTGTCTGAGTCGCATGCACACGCCGGTGTGTACACATGCTGGGGGCTCTATGTTCATAGTCTCTTCACAGTTTTTTTACTTGAAATTACAGAGGTAATTAATGATAATATACATTAATTTGACTCGTTAGATGTAAACATGGTTTATATCGAGGTTTGTTTGGTCCACTGTATACAATAGAACAAGTTGAATTAATGTTATTCCTTATCAAATTGCCTATGTTACTGATTGGTATGAACAACTGTTAAGAGACTCGGTTGTTTCATTGTAAACAATGGTTATCTCGAAGTATATTGTGCAGGTTAGCGATCTGTAGCTGTTTGCTCCTACTTTGGAGGAGTACTTTTAGCTGAACTGTAGATGAATCGCTGTGACATTATTGGTATCGATATTTGAACCTGCACCTTAATTTTCTGTAGCAATTTAGTTACTTAAATTTCACATGATAAATTATCGCCACATCAATTCGTCGTTCGATTCCATTTTACAGCAAAACATTTTCTTGGATGTATACATAGGTTCTCTCACGTCTGTGTGATTTTATGCGAGTAGAAAACGGAAAATGATCTGGTCGGTGAAATTTGAAGCAAAGGATATTTTATTTGCTATTCATGCAACACCAGTGTGCGAGTCAATATAAGAGCGAACAGGAGGAGTTGCTGCGGCTGTGCCCATGATTCTTTGACCCTGTCACTCCCGTTGGGATAATAGAAAACATTAGGCTGGCTTGCAGAACAAGTGATATGAAATTCATTGCGCCACTGATGAAAGCGGGATCTAATTGGCTGATAGTTCACACGAGGCCGCCAGTAACTGGCGAAGCGTAGGTACTGTAGCGTCACAAATGTGGAGTAGGCGCCAATTGCGCCCCAGAACTCCCACACAAAATCTTTGGGACGCATTATCCCAACGGGAGTGAAAGGGTTAAAATGAGTGGGTGATAGGTTAACTAAAACACACTTCGCTGTCTGACGGCATAGGAATTGGGTACGAACCCAAGACTGGATCGCTCAGTTTTTCCTTGTTGCCACCTTATTGGTGGTGTGGTTGCCATCTTATTGGTGGTGTGGTTAGACTAACTGAAGACTTGAAGATTTCAAGGTACGCTCGGAAGAGTGAGGGCTGACCTGCATATGCCTCTTCATTAGTGGTTCTCATCTATTTTATTATCATAAGCTGTTCAGAAGTTTCTGTAGAATTCAGTGCTAGTAATGATGTAATTTTGTTGTGGTACAAGTGTCATAAAAATATACGGTATATGGTTCGACATATATGGAAACCTATTTTTCCGCGTATGTGTGCTGCAAACGGTAAAACGATATCCATCGTTTATTTACACTTCTGCTGTTAATTTTTGTCCGAGCTCGTTTCTGAATTTTCTTCTGATATCACCAAATATTCAGTCAGGATTCCTGTGAAAAGATCTATGAAAAGGGAAAAACAGCGACGGTAATTTCCACTGACTGGTAGGAGACTTAATCACAACTATTTTGACATTTACATTTAAATTCTAACTCTATTTTAGTCATCATCATTGTCAGTCTGGCTTCTGTTCTAAATCGAAATTCCTTCGCTAGTTTCGGTAAAAAAAATCAGCAAGAATGCAGACAACCTTTTTTTAAAAAGTGAATCCATCGGTGACTCACAATGGAAGGTATGAGGGTGAAAGGGGTTCCACGGATACGATGCTGCTTCTGCTCCCTCTCGTCTCAAAAAGAAATATCCGCTATCTTAAGACACAAATACCTTATTACCAATGCATCCTCGGTGGATTCTGTCCTTCCTAATGGTGGAAACTTCACGGTTCCCGCCACACACTGATTGTATCACGGATACGACCTCTAAGTCTTATAAATTGTTACTTCGTGAGAAGAAAATACTTTCTTTTGAAGCATGCGTCTGTTGTGAAAAATACATCTATCATCTTTGGTATTTATGCTTCGTCACGATCAATGTGGTGTTTACAACCTTAAAAGAACTTCGGGAAAAGTTTGATGGTATCGAACCGTGCTCACAAGCCTATGTAGACGACTTGCTGGCGAACATCAGGCCTAAGTAAGAGTAGATGGTTGAGTATGAGTTTGAGATACTGCTGTACATCGTGTCTCAAATGTTAATGCTTAGGCTATGAGTCACATACGAGCCACAGGTATTTTACTGAGATATTTTCTGTGTAGCAAAAAATTCGTTCATGGTTTATGGTACATACACGTTCACTCTCTCCATGCTTGGCTAGACACTTGAAAAGTTCTTGCTGACTTCCGCGTTTTGATATCGCTGTATTCCCAGACATCAGCTGGAAGCGGGCCTGACTCTGATGAAGTCGTTAACGACTACCGATTGTGGTCTCAAGGAGGCACAATAATTTGAAGTTTTTTTTTGTAGCTCAGCTAACCAGATCGCGCATGTCGGCTGGGCAGAAAAATGAGTTAGGGCGAGGTTTACTAGATGAAATTTTCATCTCCGGAAATGTCAGAGGTGAATTTTGCTGAGTGATTTCCACAATTGCTTGTCGTGGGCAGGTGGTACCTAATTGGTGTCGATATTGGTATCTTTTTCTTATTTTTTTGTGTATTTGTTATATGTCATCTTATATGAAGTTATGGTACAAGTACGTAGGTTATATATAAAGAAGCGTTGACAGAACGTTTAGTTGCTCCCAATTTAATGGAGGGTAACTTTCCGGAAAAAAACGTTTATCTTTCTCCCTCTCCAAGGTTGAAATCCTCTGCAATTTAGGGACCTCGACTTTTTGTACTGTGCGAAGGTTAATTTTTGCTACGCTTTGTTTGTTTCACCAAGACTTGACGTATTGTGTGTTTTATGGTTATTTTAGACGAAAATTTTATGCATTTGAACTTTTTTAGCTGAATCGTTGTCGTGTTTCACAGCACACCGAGCTTATTTTCTGCGTTATTTGGAGCTGCGTCACCCCGATCCGAATGAGCAGTGCATCTATTTTCACGAGAACGTTTACTGCGTTAATTAGCGTGTTGACACGTTTCCTGCGACGATGCTCTTTCGCTACGGATGAAGTGACCCGTCGGTGGGTCACAACGCGAGGAACGGGCTAATGTTACTAGGACCCTGTTAGGAGTTCTTCACGCTTTAGTGGATATAGTTTAGTGTTCTATTGTAGTTGTTTTGTTCAAAACTAGGGTGGATGTACTCACACATGCATTAAATATGACAGTCTGTTAATGCAGTTGTACGTTCATTTAAAGAGGCTAATGTTAATGCCGTGTGACGGCAATCTTTCAAGGGTTCCTGATCAAATTGATTGGGCTCCATAATTCATGGTTTATCTTCGTCTAAGCAGTGACGTGTTCCCGAGTCATTTCCTACACAGCGTGACTTGTTCCAAGTAAGAGAGGTGGGTCACAGGGAAATCCAGATGCTCGTGCTCCGTGTGCGCGCCGTGACCCGCGTCGTGCGTCGCACGCGTTAAGTGCTTTGCATGCACATGTGGATGTGAGCATTCAGAGCAACAACGCTAGAGAACGGGTGTTCTTCACCCTTCACGCCCAATTCATTTTCTGCGAAGAGTGATTTATTCAAGTAGTGGTAACGTAATGTAGATTTTATCTCCGGCTATTTTCGTGTACGAGTTGAACGTGAGTTAAGGAATAAAATGTGATTTTTATAATGTCGCTCACGAACGCCTTCAAGTCAGAGAGGGTTTCGTCTCATATTAATAGAAATGTGCGCGCTTGAAAAAGAGTAAATTATGTTTACTCTGCTTGACGAGGCCTATAAACCTGATCTCACTCGCGTCAGAAAACGTGATCGACGTGCACACGGGATGTTGTTCAGGTAGTCTTAAGAGAAAAAAAATAGATTACGACCTAGTATGCTTCTAGCGACTCCAACGCAGGATTGACACCACTTTTGGCATTTTTCCGTAAATTTTTCTACAGGCGTACGGCCATCGGAGAAGATTAACGAGAACTCAAAAGTGAATTCTTGGCAGGCAGTTTTAAAAAATGCGAATCATAAGCTTTATCGGTGTAATTCTTATTCTAATGAATACATGAAATTTGTAATTACGCATCTAAAATAATTATTTGTGAGATTAGATGTCGCATTTAAATATGCGGACAAAAAAATGTAACTTCTATTTATATTCATACGTGAGAAAGTTCTCAACCCTCGATCTGTGTGTGTCTCCCGGTATGTGTAGCATGGATACCCGCCCTCTCGCTCCTTCCAATTGGTGGGAACAAACGACTACCTCCAACTCCTGCCTTACTGTTGGGTGGGAACCGCATTCCTGACCCCAGAGCTCCTTGGGTGGACGGGGAGGAGCTGGAGACGGGGGAGAAGAATTTTAGTGCATTAAATACATAAATGCTTGGTCAAATGTGCGTTGAGAAGGAATGTTGTTTACGAAGTGTGGAAGGACATGTGTTGATAATGCTAGTGTTGTCGACTGCAGTCTGTTGATCGTTCGTGCCCGCTTACTTCTGTCAATTTTCCACATCTTCTTCGCTATATTTTCTTTCTATTCGTATGTCTCGATTTGGATATACCAATATGAGACATTTATTTGAAGAGTGTATGTAATTGTTTAAAATTGTTTTACCGTGGAATATGTACTGCAAAATAATTTCTTGCGATCTGGATAATATTTATGTGTCGAGTTAATCGTTATTAAGCAATTGGTCGTGTCGTAATGCAATATATTTTCCGGTCATTTTTCTTCATTATACGTATTACGTCTTTCAAGAGTGAAATAATTCGACGGTCTTGCATCTAACCTAAACAAGATGACAGTATTTTTTTGTTATACTGTCGCGTATTGTCCAGTATATTATTTTTTTCGTCTATTTCATGTTTAGTTTGTTGAGTATTCATTCTTCACATCCAGCTGAATTGTGCATTTTAGCAAACAAACGGACAAACTAAACTTACAATTTTTGTATAGAAATATTATATCCTCATGTTATGTTAGCACCACTTCTAGTAATTCCTCAAGTTTAATTGGTTTACTTAATAATTAATATTCCGAATGTTCATAATGTTAATTTGATTTTAATTTCTGGTATTCATTTTTCTCTCACCAGGGCCTGAACCAGGACCAGCTTGGCATCTACATCAAGAGTGTCGTGCCCGGCGGATCCGCGGATCAGGTGAGTTCCTACACCAACAATCCCTTCACTGCACTGGTATCTTTAAGAGTCAATCAAGAACAATCCTTGGGTAATTTTGACAGAAGTAGTAGTTTAGGGAACTGTCTCAGATGTGATACGAGGTAACGCTTTCTCTTAAACTACCATTTTTTTAACTACCAAATTATTTGTGCAATGAGGCTGCCTTTAGCTTTGCACGAGAAATTGTTTGCAGCCTAGATGTATCTGCTACAAGACGGCATGCAGGTTTTTATAATAAACAAGCTGCAGCGTTATGAAACGGGACTCTAATGCCGTATTTGTCACTAAAGAGTCAAGGTACGTACATCGCTGGCATTGTCCCTGAGTGCCTCTACCATTGCATCCTTTACATCTTCTGTAGTTATCGATGTAGTTATCGGAGGCGTTAAAAAATGTGTTCACTCTTCACCTGCCGCAGTGAACAATACCCAATCCAGATCCAAAACTAATGAGTTAAATTCAATAAATTAACATGAGAGTCATAACAAAACTTGGGTTAGTCACACCTGAAGCAAAACAAAACGTTAGAAATGGGCGGTCAAAGCGTGAGTACATTTTTGGGGGGATACCCCGCATGTATCGTGTGTCACCACCCCTCACACCATCATACCATTTGACATATCATGGCTGCAGACAGGATCGCTCGCGTTAATGTGACGAATATTATGATAACATCAGTGATGAGCAAAATAATGCAAGAAATGTAGCTCATATAATCTCTCTCTCTCGAAGAAATTTTTATGAAGTTTCATTGTAAGGAAGTAAGAAGCGTACGATTTTAGCAGGGCTTGCTAGCGCTGCTTTGGAGCGCTCCAGTCCTAAAATTTGGCCTTTTATATTCTCCTGGGCATATTTCGCTGCTTTATTCACTCAGCAATCGTATGTGCTCGACATGGGTACGGTGGATCAGCTGTAGCATGGAGTGAACTTACTGTCACTTGTTTTCAGTCAGTTTGACTCGTAATTCAGAATGTAGCGCTATGCTGTGTATGTGACGAAAACTTTATTTAGAAGTCTTCCGAACTTTATTTAGTTGACCGAGCTTTCGAGCGCTTTCACGGAGCTCGTCTTCGAGGCATACAATTTTGAAAGCGCACGACTAAAGTCTGCTATTGGCGTATTCGTGATACAGAAAATTTTGCTTTATACAGCACATTATTAATTTAATGAGATTTATGGACATCATAGTTGGCAGGAAGACAGAATAACCGCTTGGTAGACGTAAATAATGGGGGCTGTACGATTGTAGGCATTACTTCTTGGTAGTGTGTAACTGGCTTCGAGAAATTTCCTTTCGTTTATTTTATTGCGTTTCGCTCAAATTTCCACCTGATCCCACTCAATGCGGTGGCCTGTTTTTCAAACGTGTTGGTTAGTTAATGACTTGGGTTGATTTTAAGATATTTAATTCTTATGCTAAGGTATTCCTGATTCTAACGTATAAGTTTCAAAATTATGCGCCTTGAAAACGAGTTCTGCAAAAGCGCTCGAAAGTTCAGTTAGCTAAATAAAGTCTTCGATACCTCGGTTTTTGAAGACATTTAATGAAGCTTCTATCAATAAAGTTTCGATGATCTCTGAATGAAGTTTTCTTCAGAATGATTCCCGGAGGTCCGCTCTTCGAAACTACACAGCAATACTGTATGGGCAGGTAGACAGCTTCTACGATATTTCCAGGATACATCCAGCGCATTTTGTTGTGCCATTTTGCTTTGGCTCAGGTGTGCTGATGAGATTCATACTCTTTCCACATAAAAATTTCATAAGTGAGTTTTGTTCGCGTAAAGTTTCCGTGCTTTTTTCAATGACTCCGATTGCAAAACTTCACTGAACTATTTGAACTGTCGTCGTTTGAATAACTCTGAATAAAAAAACTCGTTACTGTAAGCCTCACTATCGCCAATTTCAGTCACCTCACTAGTTCCAATCCGCGTTTATTATTAAACTATTTTTATTTCTGTGTTGGTCCATTTTTCCGACCAACTTTCGTTTTCTGAGGTCGAATCTATTCTTATGCTTCCACACATTGAAAGTAGTTTCCCATCTCAGCGATCATTCCATCCTATGCTAGTCTCCGAAACCGGCATTTTTTATTGGGATCCACGTCAGGAGCTTGACGCCTAACGTATGCGCCGTTTTTTGCTAGCATCTCCGTTCATTGAGGCATTCGGTGGAGCTCTACGCGAACATTAAGCATGAGTCACCTCGAGCCTGCCTTCTCTCGTCCTCCTCCCTCTCTCACTGATGCGTGGTCGACCTTTCACCGAAAGTTCGAAGGCTAAATTCCTCCAGGAAAGTTGACGCTAGCTAGCCTGACTATTACCTTCCTATATGGATGATCCCCATCCGGCTTGGGTGTGCGCAACCACACTGGTAGAAGCCTAGGACCTGCGTATCATATATACCTTTGGGGATTTCGGTACCTTGGATGCGTTTGAACGTATGGGAAGGTTGACCAACCAACCTACCGAGCATATGGATACATGCTCGTGGTGACGTGCTAACCGAACGCCGTACCATGGATGTCATGGATAAAAACATCCGATGTATTGCATGTACCTATAAAGGCGTTAAACTTGAATTTCATGTGTATTCTCATAAATACGTGCGAATATCCGACAAAGACAATAGATATATCGTAGTTGTAATAATGTAATTCATTATCGTGGTTGCAATCAATATAGTGTAATATGTAGGTAGATCGTGAGCATCTGGAAAGATGAAAAGGTGATGAAAAATAACGTTTTGACTTGTAAGGGGTGTAATAAATATTTGAGTATGAAAATACGGGAATCTTCAGGAAAATATAGAAACAAAACAGGGAAAGTTTGCGCATCATCATTGTTTAGGGGTTAAACTTGATCTTGACATAAGCGTTAGCTCATCGTTTGGTTTCCAGACTATCACTATTATTAATGAAATCGCAACAAATGAAAGTGTGCCTTAGAGACGCAAAAATTATTGCTGCCAATGGGCTTTGGAAAATTTCAGTGAATTCTGTCGGGAAAGAACACCAAGAACTTCTCTTACCTAATATTAACGTAGAGCCGCGCGAATTGAATATAATGAATTGCATAGTCGTGATGACCAATAATGGACTAGACTCCGCGTTTAGCATCTTGGATGGAGGAAGACGCGTAGGTGGAATGCTAGTACTAACTCTGTGCTTCATCGGTTTTGACCTTATGATAACCGTGTCTTTTTTTTACTCGCTGTAATCCCCATGTCCTGCTCCCGAGTTCAAGGTCATTGCTGGCTCTAGTGAAATTTGTTTGAGTTTCTATGACCCCCTGGAGGTACAGATTTAATTTTGGTTTGTTTAGTGCAGCGTGAGCGTAGCTATATATGTTCTAAAACAAAAACATACTTTAATGTATTTCTTAAATTTTGAGACCTTTCACGGGCACAAAATTGTGTCTGTACTGCATTTGATATTTCGTCGTTAGCGAAGTTCAAATGCACTAGCGCTGGCCCTTTAGTTCTAGTTCACTTTAGGGGCCCCAGAAAGCTTGTTGCACTATTGCTGAGATATTTGAACTGAGATCTGGCAGATATATTTGTACTGAGACCATATTAAATAAATCATCGTAACGACAAAGTTAGTGTGCAGTATTTTCATTTCTTCGAGTCGTCAGGTAGAATTCGTGGGTACCGAAATTATGTTTACTTGGCCTTCAAAAACAATTCTTAAACAACAACACCGTAGAATCAAATGCGCGTTGAATGAAATGAGGTGTAGATAATTAATACGTCCATTTACTAGTGCTTCTGTAGCAAAGCTGTTTGTGAGTTTTTGTGGACGACTTCATCAGTTTACTAATGTCCTGTAATGGAGCCCAGAGGTCCGTTGAGATAACGCACGTATCGCTTGACTGCTTAATTCTTTCTTGGCTTGGAATGCTAAAAGTATACTTCAAGAAGAGAACAGAGTGGAAGTCGGCCCAAGGAGTTGTCCTTCAGTGTACACATCTTGGGGACACAGCGCACCTCTGAAAATGTACCGATTTCTGATATTGTCTGCTCTTGTCAGTGTACTTTTTCCAAAATGAAGTTTATCAGTATCGTTTTTAATTACGTTAAATAAGGGACGACCATGATACCTCTTGTTAGGTAAATGATTGAAAAGAAAACATCAACTGAGTTTATTCATTTGTTTGGAATAACTCCAAAGCGATTAAGCAGCGTGCGTTTTTAAAGGGCCAACGCTGCTTAATCAAGCGTTGTAAAGCTTGAGTAAACATTAGGTGATCAAACGAACTGTTGACGAAAATTCATTTCAATAACTCTTCAGCAGAGGAAGGCAATGATAACTTTTCCACTCGAAATAATATTGCAATGCAGTTTACACTCTCCTCTCAATGCTCAGTACTGTATATCCCTTCTCGTTTTCACTACACACTTCAACCAATCGGTAACCTGACTACATGTCGCTCGGATAGTTTCTGGTGAGATATCTTCCCAGCATTGGATAAGTTTAACCTTAAGAACATCAACATTTTGCTGATTGAATGAACAGGCTTTACTCTCAAGAATGCTTCTCACACTGAAGTCCATGGGATTTAAACCTGTTGAAGAAGCAGGCTACAACTCCTTTGACCAGAAACCAGCCATATTGTCCCTACAATATTTTGAACAAGGTTGGCGGCATGAGAGGTTGAAGTGTAATCCTGATTCCTCCTGTTGAAAAGTAATTCCAGATTCACCAAATGTTTGTATCTAAGGAATCAAATTGTTCTTCAATACGTTTAAATATGTGTGATGGTTTATCTCTGCACCTTATCTATGAATATGATGGAGTTTTCTGCCCTGTTGGGGTCACACCACGCCAAACCAGAGGCCGGTTCTGGCGCTGGAAGGACAGACGCATTCTCACAGGAGTGTCTTGCTTAGTTTTTGCGTAAATACATACGGTCATTTTGGTGGTTGTTCATTGCTTGCAAAGTATATAATTTTTCGTCAGCTTACAACAATAGAGGCTGAGTGCCGTCACTCAATTTTTTAAGGAGAAGCTATGCTCGACACAACGTTTTTGCTGCTGTTGTGTGTTCGAATGGCTGTTTTGTGTTCACTCTTCTTTTAGGGTGATAGCTTTAAATCTTTCTTCAGTACATTTCGCGTGGTACCATAGCTGATAGAGGCTGCTGAAGCGAGCTTCCTACTGCTCCTCTTTGGCTCCTTCTGAATTTTTTTTGGGTAATAATCAGTTGGGGTGTTCTAACTGACCGCTTTGGAGTACTTCTTGTTTTCGACAAGTGCGGTACTGTCTCTTAAAGGCGTTTCAAGACGTTATAAACGCCAGGCTTACTCACACAAGGCTTGAGAAGTCTAAAAATTTCCCCGTTGTATTTTCCTGTCTCACACTGTTCACTAATAGCTGAGTTCTGTAAGGCGAGGCTTGTTCAAAGCATGGACATCCCCACCACAAAATCAGCTACAACTGTTGCATGGTGTTGTCGTTAAGTAGGCCTCAGCTCTCTTTTATGTACCTATCTCACGAGAGGAGGGTGTGTGCAGTGCAACCAACCGCAGACGCCAGTGTGCTCTATATTGAATGTCTACGTCATTGTTTAATTTCTCGTTTCGCTTAGATGGTCCCTGCCACCATTTAAATTCTCTTCGAGCGGATACGGTGGTGAGACTTCTGTTTTGTTTTGATAACGTGTTTTTGTACGTTGATATTGTTCGATAATTGGTCATCAATTTTGATGGCCTAACAAGGCACATCATTATCCACATCCTTGACCCTGTAACTCCCCGAAGCACCCGAGTACCTTGTTTCAGAAGAATATGCTAGTTTTTCTTTAGAAGCTGAATGCAACACTTATTGCGCATATGCGAGGTGGGATGAAAAATTTTATAGTAGCAATAGAAAGTCAAATCAAAAAGTCAACCTTCTGACAAGGTTGAACATGTCAGAACACATCACTGAGTTTTCGTTACTTTCTAGTTACTTTCGAACTCATTTTCGAACCATGGAAATGAGCTATTTTGAAATAAGACCGAATATAAGATTTTTAGTGAAACTCAGATGGAGGGACGCAGATCACGGAGGCTTTAGAAAAGAATGTTTACGGTGCTATATTGCTCCAACGACAACCGCAGTTTGCAAATATATTTACCGATTCAAAGAAGGGAGGGATGACCTTGAAGATGACCATCGCAAGGGACATCAAAAAACGACCAAAACATTTAAGGCTACTCAAAAGTTAATTTATGACGATTGAAGAAAACCGTTTATCAGTTAACTATGTTCTTAGACATTTCATATGGCTTATCAAATTCAATTCTGCACGATAATTTGAGACTGAGCAAGCTTTCGGTGCGATGGGTACCAAAAGCGTTTGGCCCTGATCGCCTGATTCTTCAAAGTGATCTGTCCTTGTCAATATTGATCAAAATTGACCCCAATTCTCCATCAGATTGCAAGTAACTAGAAGCAAGGTAAACACTTAGTGATGTATTTTGACATGGTAAATCTTGTTTTAATCTGCTTTTTTTATTACCATTGTAAAATTCTGTAAACATTTTGATCTTCCATCTTACATAAGGCTACTACTGGATTACCGTACAAAGCTAACTGTAGCCTTAGTGCCAAACTAATTTCGTCGTTAAAGACTTTACGTGAGGGCAAAAATATCAAGAAAATGTTATTTATTCACCACTTGGATATTATACTTGAATGTACGCCTGCGTGTAGCGTCCATAAGACGCATGTGCATGATGAAATGTTGATGTTTTTTAAACTTCTTCATAAAGTTCGCGTTCGGCTGATATGGAGACACTTGTTAGGTTGTGTCGAAATATTTCTGAAAGTGTACCATATTCTGGAGCGTGCTAGAAATTTTGTTCCTTTACTTCAACCAGTTGGGCTGGCTGACGAGTGTTAATACTTCATTTCCGTTCTTGCATGGCTTCGTGTTCTTAAACTGGTAGGCGGCGCTTCCTTCCCGTCCGGCGTTACTGGCATTTTATTTTAATTAGGTGCGCCCATACTGAACGCAGTATATTGGCTCAACGAAGCGCCGAGTGCCCGAGTGCATGGTAACTACTCGTTACATATGCTTCTCGCAGAGAAATATGTACGTGCACGTACAATATGCAAGTCACGTGCACCCATTTTGTGGCCCCTAGTTTGTACAAAGAGCATCATACCCTTTTTAGTTCACGACAACTAACACTCGTGGATTTCGCTCACTTAGCAATCATTTTTATCACTACGCACATCAAATCTGCACAGACATCATTTTGAAACTATCACGGTATCCCCCTCGGAGGGCATAAGATAAGCATTAGTTAGTTGAGTTTGTCTATCGCATTCTACGGGGACGCGACGACACTCTTAGCGTATCTCAGCTATAGATATTCATTTGAGACTTTTACCTTTCGTACCCGATATACTTTTTTCGATTTCACACCTTATTTGCTATCTCTCCTATGTCTCTTCTTCCTCTTCATTCTTAACTTGCTGTTACTAATCGCAGGTTATCCTGTGTGAGAACTCACCTTGTTCATAGATTCCCCGTTCTCTACAGACAATACTAAACAGTCTCTCGGCGCGACGTAATCCAAGTCAGTGGAGCGCTGTAATTTAAACTATTTTCGTTAGTTTACTCTGCATCCTAAACTACTGTCACGTTATCCCGTTTATTTCATTCGGTACGCTGACCCCCACCATTTACGATCAGGACGGCCGGCTACAAGCGGGTGACCAACTCCTCAGTGTCGACGGTCGGTCTTTGGTGGGCATCTCCCAGGAGCGGGCGGCCGAGTACATGAAGAGGACCGGCCCCACCGTCGTACTTGAGGTCGCCCGCCAAGGGGCTTTCTACCATGGGCTTGCCACTGTTCTAGAGCAGCCTTCCCCGCAGGGAGCTCGTCCGCCGGTCCAAGGTAGGTGGTTCACTACTAGTTCGGTAGTGTTATTAATTAACCCTTAGAAATCTTGCGGTGCGTGAGGACACCTCCTAGAAAGAAGTGCAGCAGTACTTTCATTGCGCAAGCATGGGTGCATACACCTGAAAATTGTATGTCGAGATAGGTACCACGTACTGAAAATTTATTCTTATTACCGTTTTTTATTTAAATATGTTAATATGTCCGTCAGAAATTAGCAGTAAAAATCTAACCATTTGTCGGATCTCAAAGTGTAAACGGGATTAGCCAGTGTAGTCAACTTATACCCTAGCGATACCTAGCGGACCTCATCTCCGGTAATTTATGGTACAATCAGTTTTCTTCCATTTGATGTTAGCTATTCCGACATAGCTACATAGTACATATGGGTCTGTAAAATTTTCAATGGGCTTTCCATAGCACTATCGTACAACATTGTTAACGTTGAATCAAAGGAATGTATCAAAGAATTTAAATTTTGTTATTTCTCTCCAAAAAGCTTTACATCGTAGGTTTCTTCAGAATGAGATCCATTCTTTTGAACGCAGATCTGAACAGACCTGCCAGTGTTAGCTTTAGCCGAAGAATTCAGATTTGCGGTCTTACAATTGGATCTTGTTTTAAAAAATTTCATTTTTTGGAATTTTTGATGTCGTGAAATCACAAAAGTTGGCCAAGTATCTCTTCAATTCATGGTTTAAAATGAATGACAGCGTTGTTTCTATTATGTGCTCAAATTAGTAAAACTTTACTAATACATCAAAATCCCAATTG
Organism: Orchestia grillus; assembly: GCA_014899125.1. NCBI lineage: Eukaryota > Metazoa > Arthropoda > Malacostraca > Amphipoda > Talitridae > Orchestia > Orchestia grillus. The sequence goes on from VOMN01102241.1 coordinate 31,535, forward strand.
TTATTGGTCTTCATTTTTGCGTTGCCCCTCGTCGCTTTGTACTGGACATGGACATCTTCGTAGACCTCGCCGACATTGAGGCGCCGGTCTGGCACACATCTAAAACATTTCGCTCAGGAAGTAACCGTGCACTTCGTTCAACTTCCACTTAACATTAGAGATTTCCTCAAAAAGCGAAGAGTCTCTTAGCTGCACTGTTGACCGATATTTAAATTGTTTTGTCGGTTAACTTCTTGCAGTTAAAATAGATCTAGCCATTATATTCGCGGTTAAAATAGATCTAGCCATTATATACCAGCACAGCATTCTAAGAGCCGGAATTTTTGGTCATCAAAAAAACAGAGTAATCGAGAAAAACGGCAATTATGATGAGAACTTTATTAATTTCTATGCCTTGCATAGTATTGGATTTTATACTTTTCTGTGGCTAACTCGAATTAAATTCATGTGAGCAAATTTTTACCTAGTGGAGCAGACAGTTTTTTAGATTAATTCTTGTTTTTTACTATCGGTTCTTCTCTTGGTCTGAAATTCTATGCTTTTCACATATGTAGCTCATTTTCAGATAATTTAGAGACTCGTATTGGTTTTATTTTCTATATTGGGTCTCTAACCGGTTCAAAACCAGTTTCTTCCCAGGTTTCCTTCATTTGAAGAAATTATGAACTCTGGTGTAATCTTCTTGCTTTCCTCTGGTATTTCTTACTGGATTTTTCCTATTGTCATTGGGTTTGAGGTATCTTTACAACTTTATTACGAAATTCTCTAGGCGGCTTTCCATACTCATGTCTTCTCATATTTCTGGTATTAGTATCTGGCCGTCAAGTACATTAGGGAATGTTCGAGGAGCCATTTTTGAGGTAATGAAGCATTGATCATTTCATTCTCAATTTATATTCATTGCCTCGCGATCCAAATTACTATCGAAACCCAAGGAACGGAGAATTAAAATTGTGTATGACGAACTCATGAACGTCAGTTCTTGCATCTTCACTCCCTAAATTCAAGCGACGTTTGAAGGATAAAAATTGCCTCTGGATTTCATTTAAAATGGAAAAATAATAGGTTAAGTGTGCATTCAATCGTTTTTTCACTCCTGTTCTGGTGCAACTCCCTTGTCGCAAATCAGGACCACGTCGAAGTTCCTTCTCCCGTTACGAAGAGACTCGGCCTAGTATGCTGACGCTGCTCTCGCCTTCGTCGTGTGCCTCATCAAGAAGTTTATTCGTGCCTCCCGAACGCCACTACGATGTTCGCGACTATGGACCTCCTCCGCCCCGACCTCCTCGAGGAGCGGTGTTGCATGAGGAGAGACGCCCATCAGCCCCGATTGTGTCGTGCTCATCCCTATCTCTTACTGTCCCAAGCCTTCCACAACCCATGCCAAGGACTCTTCCTCCTCAACAGTCGCTTCAACCTGCAAATGGTCTTAGCATGGCCCAGCGACCAGTTGGCGATGGTAGTGCATCAGCTCATCCACCCACTGGGCCTGGAAGCCGAGGCGCCCAACTTCCCGTCCCTGGTAGAATTGCTGCCCTCAAAGCCGCCAATAGCAAATCCAGCCCAAACTTGGCCACCATTTGTGAAGCTCCTGCAGGGACGACCGATCCTAGTTCCTCTTCCCTCTCTATCGAATCAGGCGGTAATTGTGAATTTTCTGGGCTTGTTAACAGTGCTAACCTCAACTGCAGTTGTGACTCTATTAACAAGCATGCTTACACTAACTCGAAATTATCCAATTTGTACGCCTCTACTCCTAATCTTATGGCAGATGCCACTGACGACAACAGTGATTCTGAAGTACCCTATCAAACTCTTTCTGTAGTTGACTTGGCCACCGCACCCAATGAGCTTGCTTCTTCTGTTGCCAGTGATATTGAGTATTCTTATTACGCTGTAGACTCTTCTTGTTCGTATGTGCGCCGGAGTGACAGTTCATCTAGCGATTACAGTGACAGTAAATCTCACGTAGGAAGCGGTCTCACCTCTAAATCAGAGGTTCAAGACGGCCTTGCTCCTTCTGCTTTTTACACGACAGCTTTTCCTAGTGAAAGTTTGGTAGATACGGATAAAAAACGACTGAACTCGTCTGTGAATAATATTACAGAGGCTGGTGTACAAAGTTCGTGTGATATTGAACATAGACGACCTGAAGATACGCGGAGTAACCATCTGCTCCCTCGATACACCTTTACGCCGACCAGCTCTCTAGCTCTATCGCAGTCTCAGTCTTGTTTCAGCATTCGAGACATCGTGTGGCTCAAAGGGTCTCTACAAAAACTCCAAAAAAAACATGTGATATCGTGTGACGAGACTCAAAAAGAATCAAGAGCGGTGGTTGTTGCAACCAATAGTGTTTGCAAGGATTATCACGACCGGAAGTTACAGAACGCTTCTCCCCGCGCGTGGCAAAGTGTTGGCGACATTTCGGTGCTTCGGGAGCTCGGTGACGGGCAGAATGAAGATTCAACTCATCCGAAAAGTGACCTAAAGCACCCTCCGGTAATGATTACAAGCCCAACTCGGAGGCCCCCCAAGATTTGCACACAGAGTGGGTGCAGCTTGAAGCTTCCGATGTTGACCCGGAACTCTTTTCCCTTACTGCCACCCAAACAAGCTTTCCCTGCGTCTGTCGCTACACACAGGTCGAAGTCTGTCGACGATGATGATCGCAATGTTGCCTGTGTGTCCTCGACCGCTTCGAATAGCTCTCAGATTCCGAGAGGCGCATTTTTGAACTGTGCTCTGCGTAAGTGTGACAGCAGTGATAATATTTACCCCAAATGTGGCTGCGAAGCAGTCATTCAAAACGTCGGAGTCAACCATTCTTGTCCGTGTCTTCCAGAATCGCATACTCCGTTCACGGCTTGGTACGAACGCGGACCTCCTACCTCTTATTGCTCTGAATGTGTGGATGAAAAGAAGTCGATGTTCAATAACGGCGCTCCTCTGAGCTGCGCAGAGGTTTCATCTGAACTTTTCGATATGCAGCGTGATGAAGAAACTGACTTAAAAGGCTTGAAGAATATGAGTTCAAGTGGATGCTCACTAGCGCATGGGGACTGTGATGCTCACGCTCTTAAGGAATCGTTTTATTCCCGGAATTACCCATGCAATTTGAATACTACGTCGGCCCGTTTACACAAAGCAGCCAGTACGCCTTTCTTAGAGATTGACCCATCTTCAGTTACGCCCCCGTTTAATACTTCGTCCGCCAACCGACTTGTTGCAACGTCCTCGTCCGATCGTCTCGCAGTATTGGACGTCTGCTCGGCTGAACGCTCGTGTCCTGTAGTTGCTGGTAACTGAACCTACGCGTCCGCCGCGGCACTTCTCATAACAACCAGCACCCGTGAGGCCCTAGCACTCTGCTGACGAGGATCCATGTCGCTCCCCGCACTCGCTTCTGTCGTACATATTAATTTCATTTAATTAGCATTGATCGAATTTTTCTGTCGCCTGAACGTAGCACGCTCGCACATTCACCCAGTATTCTTGATCTTTTTTATTCTGCCTGCTCGTTGTTGTTGTTCGAAATTTATTGAAGTTGTACGAACGTTCGTCGATTGGTGTAATACTTACTTGCCTGATGATGCATTATTATAGATTAATAATTTTTTTCTGTACAAACTCGATGTCTCTACGAAGCGTTCATTTTGGCGTTATAATTTTAACCTCATCTGTGTTCAATGTTCTAGACTGTAAAATTTGTTAATTTTACGAAGCCTAGTTTTGTATTGCGTTTGTTCTAGTAACTTGTTCAATAACTGCTATTAATTTTATATATATCTGTTGTGCGTGGGACGATTGTTTTTTTATGAAAGATTGGGGAATATTTCCTAAATTCGATGTTAGTAAAATGAATTTCCTCGTTTCACTGACTTACTCGAACTTGGCGTATTCTAGTGTAGTTCAGTGAGATGTAACTAAGACAGTCGTTATATAGATCTAGTGCTGTATTTTAGAGATCTGTCTCTAAACCCGTCAAACATCTTGCTACAGTGTTTTTGCTTAATGAAATTCATTTTTCATTCCTTTGTGTCATGGCGCTAGTTTTCTGCCCCAATTGAAGCTGACTGGCGTAAGTGTGGCTCATCAGTGCTCTCTCCCAGCATGTTTTCCGGTGTTGTATCATTGAGACATCCTTTTCGCTTGAAAGGGATATTTTGAGTTTACTTTTTCAGATTTTTCATTATTTGATTTAGTTTACCTTCAGCGGACTTTAAACTCACCTCTGGAGTCTTACGTCAGATGCGGATCGAGTACAAATGCATGTCATTTTATAGATTCGCTTTTCCTGAGATCTTTTGGTTCAAGCATGTTCTGCTAAGTTTCACCATATACTCGTGTTGAGAATTGCCGTGATTCAGATCTAAACATTGAGTTTTCATTAACAATATTTTCAACGAGCTAACGCGCAGCAACCACAATTTTATCGTATTTTGACAAGACTTGTTCCGTATTTAGAATCATTCTTTTGAACCAGTTAAAGCAATCGACATACTGGGACCGTTTCTAAAGTGGAAACTTAATCTGAATCTTGAATTTACGGTTTAAAGAGAGATTGAACGAATTCTTTTTCATTGTATTTTTAAAAACGTGATGTTCCTCTATGGATATTCGTTAGCTCATGTTGTATAATGTTACACTCAACATGTGTTACCCTCAAAATTTTCTATAGCTACCCACAGCGGAATCAGCAACTTCTGATTCATGAGCTAGTGTGGGTGTAGTTATCTTGCTGTATACATATTCTTTACTTCATTCGTCGCCTTGTTTTATCATTTTCTATGCCGCTGGTTAGCATTCTGTACGACCAAGCTCCTGTTCAGCCCGTTTTTATTTCTTTCCATCGGGTTTAGCAAAATGAAGTGATAAATTTGTTGGTCTAATGAAAACGAAATAAAATAGAAAATAAGCAAAATTGTTTACTTTATAAAAACATGTATAGGGAAAGTTTTTTTTTTTTCAGGGTAAAAATAATTTTGTTCAATCTTCATTTCATTTTGCCTTTGTTAAACAAACAACTGTCAGATCATTTTGCTGAACCCTGTACTTCGTTTTTTCTTCCTCGTGAGATTCATTTACTACGGCTGTTGAGCCTTTTGCGAGGTGCTTAGGCGGTGTTTCTTGCCGACCTGTTGTGGGCTGTGCCAACTGAAGCTGTAAAATGTTGTGGCGTCCCTTCAACTAATTTGTTTTGCCTCAACTTTATGATCTCTTTGATGGATCAAATACTAGTTAAAAAATTTTTCATATTAAAGTATTTTTTACAATTTTAGCTTTCACTTGTGTTGGATATACTTGCTTGGATTTTTTTACGATTTTTACCAATGTTAATGGGTTATTGCAACGATTGTTTTTGCTATACAGTTCTGAATGAATTTATCATTAATTTTAACCATGTGTAATATTGAATTTTAATTGCGAAGGCAAAAGAAAATATTCATTTAATGTGTCACAAGCTTTGTGTTTAGTTTAAATGTGTTTAATTAGCATAACTTTTCAGCTCCATTCCATGTCAGCGCTGCTTGTTATTGCAAGTTGCTCGTCGATTCTATCCTCTCTGTAACTTGAGCATCTGTTGACCTCCAGGTGGGCCGCTGCGACACGCGAGTGAGCGCGACCTTCCCTCCAAAGGTCCCCCACTGGATCCCCAACCTCCCCTCAGAGGGAGCCTCTTGCCCCCTGGCCACCAACAGGGAGGGCCCCGCATGCAGCCTGCGAAGTCTGTGCCGGCCCTCAACAGTGAGTTCTGCGACTCTGCCTGTCATTTTAGGCTTAGAATTTTTCGCGTGTCTTCATGTTTGTTTGCACGGTCATTCGATGTGAGATCGTCGTGTGGGGTGCATTCGTTGAATATTGATATTTTATTTGCTGTTCTGGGTTCCCATTTGTGATGGATGCTTATCTGGACTTTGACTGGCCCAAGTAATAAAGATCCGATCTTGTTCCAAGAATATGTGTGAGGATATCACAACTGAAGCCTAGAGAATAGCAGCAGCAGTTCAGATCACAATGCCTGTGTACCTTTAGTCACACTGAGAATAAAATAATTATTATTCAAATTAAATACTTTTTTTAAAGAAACAGATGGTCATCAAATCTCAGAAGAAAATCGTAGTCCTTTGTCTCTTGAATTTGCTTCATGCTTGTCTCATTCAAGGGCGTCCGGGCTGAACTTCTAAACTTCATATGTTATAATTACTGCTTAGAGGTAGAGCATTCTTTCAAAATTTCAAGTTGATTAACCTTTTAAATGGAAGCAACCTTTTCGTGATGACTGACAAAGAACATTCTTGGTTCTACTTAATTTCACCATAAAGTACATTTTTGTCGTAGAGGTGGGTACCTGTCTAAATAGACAACGAATTGGGTTTGGTGACCGCTAAAGCTCCAAATGGAACAAATGGTGTAAACCCGATTCAGGAGTGAACTATCTCGCACTAGTCAGTCACATGCTACTTGTGTTCGCATTAGCAACTGGGTTCTTTGTTCACTCAGGTGATTTGTCGATGAGCGGTGGTGAACTGTCGAAATCTACCTCGCAAGACCCAGTTCAAATGAGTGGAACCTCCCACCAAGAGTCCTTCAGACCTGCTTACTCGAGGGCCTCGTCCTCCAACTCCCTCACGGCTGCACAGCATCTCAGTGTTGCTCCCCAGCACCCGCAGCACCAACAACTCACCAACAGCAACAGCAATAGTAGTCAGCAGCACCAGCAGCACGGTCACGCGATGCCTCCGTCTGCACACCAGCCTCTCAGAACAAGGTACGTACGTTTGCTAATGTTGTTTCTAGACAATGTTCGTGAATCAAACTAAAAACTGATGCTCAAATAGTGTTAAAGGTAGAGGACACGTTCGAATCCTACCGAATAATTCTATGCTTTGTTAAATTAATATTAGTCATCAATGGTGTTGTGAATCTGATAACCTAATGAATTACGATGTCATTTGTAGGCTTCAAGATATGTCAACTATGTATTGATTATGAAGTACGCGAAAAGTGCTCTAGTTTGTTAACTTTAGTTCTAAATTATTTCGTCGCTATAAACCCTCCCCACACTCTTGAAGATAACCCTTTCCCAATCCCTTAATAATTTTCCTTACGATGTTTGGATCCAAGGAAATGTTTTCTTCAAGGCAATCATTAATCCAGCAGGCTAATGTAGATTCCATCTTCACGATTGCCTTATTACAAGTAAGCACCTTTTTTGCGGTTTGGTTGAAAGTCACTATTGTCGTAGACCTGATATTTTTCCCCTTGATATATCGAACCGTAGATTCATTCATCCCGTACTGGTGGCCAACTGCAGCATACGATCTCCCTTCCTTCAGCATGTCGGGAAGATAATTAATCTTCTCATTAATCATGAGCATCTTTTGCTAGCATCTTTTTGCTTTTAAAGTTAGTTTCGCTGCCAGAAACCGTAGAAGTTGCAAAATGTTTGGGTAGCATCGTAGAGCTTGAATAAATTCAGTCTCTGACGAAAATTTCACAAATAGCGTATGCAACATTGCGGATGAGAACTACCCAAACTTGACAGTCTCTGATGCTAACGTAAAATGAAACAGCTCATTGAAGCTGCGCACAGCAAGAAAAAACAAGATACGACCGTTACTGAGCCAATCGGCGACTAGGATACAGAACTGCATTCTCTGTTTGCCGTTTTTCATCTATCAACCAATCTTGTGTTTTGTACAATCTCACTTCGGCAAGTAGCATCTCAAGGGAGCTCAAGTACTACATTTCGTTTTTGGTGTATTCTCATACGCCGAATATATATACACTATTTACTGTAAATGGTCATTTTTATGTTTTATAATTTGTATGATCACAAAAATAGTTTGGTTATTATAAAATTAATACTAGCCCCAATACACGTTTTTTTACTTTTCCAACTTCTTACACTATCATGTATTAGAATGACGGTCGCTTGCAGTTGTTGTAAAGTGCGTGTCGAATGCTACTGTGTTTATGCTTAAATTGGCACCCTCTTCTCACACCCAAGTTACTGCAGAAATCTGCTCATGCGCTGCGATTTAGAAAGTGTTATTGGTACACGAACGCATGCGAGTAAGCTAGTATTTTCAACTTGCTTTGTCTAACTATATATATTTTTCGTATATTGTTTATACTCGTGGCTCCTACAAAATATTTTCGTACCATACTCTTCACTAAAGACCTAAATTATTTATCATTCCGCTTCATACGTTTTCTTTTCTCATATTTGTAATTTTTCGGCAGATCGTCGCAGAATTTGAACGAGAGCGACGACCGGCACTACCAAAATGTCGCCTTCCACGCTCCCCATCCCCACCGATCCCCCCACTCTACTGGTCCCGCGCCCCAGATGAGGGATACCCCAAGCTCATACCCCCGACCCGCGTCCGCCCTCCTCCAGAGGGAAGACATGAGTCGAGGCGAGGGCTTCAGGCCGGACCTGTACCGCCCGGCGTCTCAAAGAGACGTGCGCCTTCAGGAACCTCGGCTAGTCCACCTTCCGGAAGAAGGTGCCCTCAGTACAGGGAGCGCCCTGAGCACGGGTGGACTCGTTACCACTCACACGCAGCGGTATCAGCAGTCTGCCCACAGTCCGCCTGGGGGTGGGTACAAACACATGCCTCCCCCTACCGCCCCAAAGCCCAAACCCCATGACAGGACGGCTCATCCCCAGCAAGCTTTCCGACCCCCTCTGCATGGAGTGGAAGATGGGAATGGTTACAGAGACAGCCCGCCTCCTCCACCGCCCCCAACGTCGACTCATCCCCTCCTACAAGGCACTGCCAGTTCTGATACTACAACCAGACAGCCATTCTTTAGCAAAACTTCCGCGTGGGAGAGAGAAGAAAAAGAACGGGTAAGAAAACTAGTTTGACTCTGGTTTACTACATCTTTAGTTTGTGAGTGTAGGAAGAGATCTCAATTTATGGCAAGAATAATGAAGCGTTCGATTCTAGATGTAAGAAACATGTTAAAGTTCTAGTGTTTGAAAAGCTGGGTGGTGTAAAGATTATGAGGCCAGATTAAAGAAGGGCATGTGAGATTGGAGTAGTCTGGAGGAGGCTGCGTATCACAATTTATTCATAAAGAGATAACTGAAGATGAGACCGTACGCTGGTTTGAATTAGCTGGCCAAGTTCTGATTTGGATCCCATATTTGTATTTTTGCAAATGGTGCCCATTCTAAAAGTAAACCCAATGAGTTCACAGTTGGTAACGAACTGGGTGTTGAGTGGGCTTCGTCGTACAGCCCATCTTCCAGGAAGTAAACTGAGAGCTATGCTCATCGTTACACGTAGGATTGATGATATTATGAACTATTCCTGGCGTTTTCTCATAGCCAATTAGCAACTGATTTTTGGTTTATTTTACGGTTGGGTACCGTCTGCTCTATGTAGTACTTCCGTCTCTCTTGGACTTTCGCTGGGTTGTAGACATATAGACTTGATCTAACACTAGCGCTGGGTTGTACACATATAGACTTGAACCAACACTAGCGCTGGGTTGTAGACATATAGACTTGAACTAACACTAGCGCTGGGTTGTAGACATATAGACTTGACCTAACACAAGCGCTGGGTTGGAGATATATGCCCCATATTAAAGGCAATTTTACCCCTCAAGATCTAGTGCTGGGTAAATTATTAGTTATTATGGGAAATATGTTCTCTATAAAATTTGATTTCATGTTTGTGCGCAGTACGAGAACCGGCGGCGAGAGGCAGCTCGGCAGTGGAGGGACGAGCAGATTGAGCAGCTCGAGCGGCAGGAAAACAAAACCGCGCAAGAAGTGGAGCGCCTCAAGACTTTGCGTCTCGAGCGAGAGTTCGAGCTCCGAGCGAAGCAGGCCGACGAGGAAGAGGCTGAAAACTCAGAGGACGACGAGGATGATGAACGCATCACGACCATCGCTGAACCTAAAAGTGTCGATAAACCCCCAGCGACACCCCAACCGGAGGGAGACGGCCCTCCAAGGGGCGTCCCTCGAGGAGGCCCAGGTTTCCTGCATTCCTCTGGGAGCATGAACGGCAGCGTCCCTAGCGAGGAGGAGCGGGCCAAACGGGCCGACGAGATCCGGCGCAAACAGCAGGAATTGGAGGTAGCGAGCGAGGTCGAGCAGAAGCTGATCAGGGAGGCGCAGAGAAGACAGGAGGAAGAAGCTGCTGCCCGACGTTACCACCATCAAAATCAGCTCAAAAAGACTACTCCTCAACAGCAAGCGACTCAGAGGCTTGATTCGCTTGTGGTGGGTGGCACTGGGCCTGCTCACGAGTACAGCAACGGACCGGTAAACGGCCAACGACCCCCTGTTATGTATGAACACCAACAGCACCCCAATAACATGAACAACAACCTACATCCGTCACCACCAGAACGCACGTCATCTTACAGCGTGATGCAGCAGCAACATCAGCATCAGCAGTATCAACATCAGCAATACCAGTACAACAGCCACCCTCCAACGAGGGTCCGCAGTCAGCCCCCAATGGAGTCTCCTCCTTCAGCAGGAGGAACGGTCAAGCGAGTTCAGTTCTCGGAAAATCATCACTCGACGAGTGTTCTTAACCTATCCTCCTCGTCTGCCGTGTCCTTCGATGCCAACGCCAATCAGGAAGACAGATCTCCTATTAAATATGATCACAGCGTGAGTGATGCTAGTTTTAGTGGTCCAGTAAATGTTGAGGGCGAAGCATGTCATCACGCTATCTGTTGTCAAATCTGATCGCTATATTGACTTGAATTTATTGTATATACCTGTCTTTTGTATTGAGTAAATACACTTGTCAGAAATCTGTCCTACAACGATGAGGTTTGTAACAAGGATAAAGATGCACACACGGAGGGCTACGTATTTTTGCATATATATTAATAAGGATCCACGAATTGTGAGAAATAATGAATCGGAATTATCTTTGCACAGGACTTTATGAGCGAGGCGGAGAACATGCTCAACTTCAGCCCAAGTCCCATCAAGCCTGGCAGTGCCCACGCGACCCCTGGTGTAATCGGAGCCCAAGAAGTTTACAGGTTAGGCTCATTCTGTACTACATTAGCAGGTCTGATCACAGCCACACGTCTAAAAAAATGCGGTTTCGATTTCATTTCTCGTAGCCCTGATACCGAGGGGAAAAATTATTACAGATGTAATTCAGTCGAAAAATATTGTTGGTCGGTATGCAATCTGCTTGAACACTAGATTGTTGACATATCAAATTTTAAAGGAATGTTCAGCAAATTAACTACGTAGAAAGTTGTGAACAGAGGTTCATTTACTGTTAAGAAATGTATGTTTAATTTATTTAATTATTCTTTGAATTCAAATTTCGGTATGCCCAAAGAATAGATTTTTCGATTTTAAATTGATATTGGATCAACGCTTTTGTCGATGGCTCTTGTATAAGAAAATCAAGAGAAGGGAAGGAATTTGATTAATCTACGCTAAATACTAGTATGGTAAATAAAATCGGGTTGTAAAATAATTTAGCGATATGATAAAGAAATGTATGAAACGGTCGGCAAATTTACTTGATATTGGATGTGTGCAGAGACCCGCGCGTGCGCCGCCTGCAGGAGAAGGAGGCCCAGCAGGCAGCTAGCAACCCTCGGCCCGCAGTGCCCGAGACACTCACCTTCAGGGAGAAGATGAAGATGTTCGCGGCAGAGACGGGCGACCCCGACACGCCTAAGGACAAGACCAAAATCAGCAAAGCCCAGAGGGAGATCAAATAATTTTACGTGCCGTCAGCAGTTCGTTCACGTTGGTATCAAAGCTACGATTTATTTTCTTGACTTGTCGTTCATTAAATTAAGTTTCGTCCATGCTCTGTCTGTAATTTTTGTATTGGAGGTAGATCTAGAGTGCTTCAGTTCATGGTATTTGTATAGACCGAATGTTGACGAATTTGAAAATATATAAAACTACTGCAGAAACAGACACGCTCAAAAATTGAAGGATGCATAAGGGTATCTCTGAAAGTATCCATTGAGCGAATAAAATCTAATGTATTTATTAGAGCTTTGTTTAGTACAGACAATTTTGTATGATCTGTATCTCAACAAAGTTTAATTTGAATATTAAATTATATTGGACATGGTGAAAGGGTTATCAATGCAGATATCTCATTCATAATAAAGATGTGTAAAATAGTGTGAAAGCTGACTTTTTCATAATAAGTTTCAAGTTCTCGCATGAGAATAAATTTTGTGGTGGGAGAGATGCCTTATTTTGTTGGCATCGCCAACTCGATTTAATAAAAATTCATGAATTGTGACCGAGAAGAATACCAGTTGTACAGGTGTGGAATACTGGCGCGCAAGAACTCCTCTGTAAAATTGTTGTGCCTTTTCTGAGAGATACCGATAAATTTGCAATGTTTGAAGAGTGGTGTTGGTTGTGTTTGTTGTAATGTCATGATATAAAAAGCGTGACTGTATATGCAGGTACAGTAGCAGCGAAGTGCCGCGCTGCCGTGCGCTCTGGATGTCACAAAAGTAACCTTAAGCGATGTTGTCTCCATAGTTTGATTTGCTGAACTTTTTTATATTCTTGTCATTTAGTGTTTCTTTTTGTCGGCATACGTCGTTTGATTAGTATTTTTATGGTTACCTAGCGGCTTACAGGTCAGCAGCTAATAATTATAATAATTCACAGGATGAGACATGATTCTATGTAAGGACGAACTTGTCTTCTTGGCTTTATGAAGAAATATTGTGACTAGATTTGTTTCTAGTGTATCATTATTAGTTATAAGGTAATTATTTGCTTCTCACGCCATTGTTAATATTGTAACGTGTAAGACAATTTGAGCATTCCGAGGTGTGATGATGTGGGAACAGCCATTGATTATTTAGATTTAATTTAAGGATTAAAAAATATACCGTTGCCCACTTCATGACTGATGTTCAAGGTCCTTATTGATAGTTTACTCAAATTTTAGTTTAATCTTCGGATATTTCTTCCGAATGAATCACGTACGAAGAAAGATGACTTTGATTTCCAATTCAGCTCAGACTCGTTCACTGGTGAAGCGAATTAAGATTAAACTTTTGTGGGAGTGTAATCGAGACGTAGACAGGATGTGCACTTGTATCATGGTACAGTTTGTGTACGTTCAGCTGTAAAGTGGATACACAAATATAAATGTTTAAAGGACGTGTAACAGTATCATGAAAACTGTAACGCGTTTTCAGGAAGAGCACATATACTGTGCATTCATTAGGACTTTCCGGAGAATTAGTAGATATATCTGTATTGTGGATACGTGTATATTTTTAATAAACTGGGGTAGCTATCGAAATGGATATATTTTAGTACGGTAATTTGAGATTCTACGCCGAACATTTCTTTACTTAAGACATGATTTTGTGCCAAGACGTTGACACGATTTTCTCTCTAATCTCCAACTAAGAGCAGTTCTGTATCCTAAATATTCGGTGCACTGTGCATAACGGAGTAATTGTTATGGCTGCATCCTACTTCATCTTCTGCATAGCATACGCTCTTTCTCGACTCTTAAGAAACGAGTTTTCCGTGCTCAAATAGACTATATTTCCTCCCCTCTCCTCCTACCTCCCCCCCCCTACGGACGTCTCTCATTGCTGCAATGAAAGAATGACACGATATTGTTCATGTATAGCACGTGTAATAAAAGATTTCTATATTGATGCCTTCATCATCATAGCACTAGACAATAAATTGCATACCAATAAAGTGTTTCCACGTATCCTATTTAAGGAGGTTTTCCTACTGTAAATAAAGGAGACAAAAAATATATTCACTCAATGTATAATGACTGCCCTAATATCATTAATACTAATTGTGAAGCATTCTTTCGAATTCGTAATGAAAATTACAGAAACAATTCATTCAGATTTTCCATAAAAATTGAATATTGTTACAGAACAGTTTGACATTCAAATCATATTAGAAACTCTTCGTAGGTACTATGAGTTAGTTTAAACCTAGGAAAACCACGATCGGCTGCTTCTTTGGCGCTCTAAAAACGATTCTTTTTTAGAACGCCAAAATAAAATATAAATTATACACAAGCTCTTGTGAAGCTCCTATTCACTAGCCTTGGAGGGTAGGCCTACTACCGTAACGCCTCCAATTATTTATATTTTCATTTGTCCGGGCATAACACTTCATCTTACTCCTGAATCAAGACCTCCATACCGATATAATAACCTATATCTTAACTGAGCTCTCCAATTGTAACAGCGGATTCCCGGCTACATGGAAAATGTCAGATTAGTATAGGCTACTTTCATTAACAGCTGCAGCACAACAAATTGTGTCCCTCCTAGCAATAGTACATCGCCACTGATACAAGAACTAGGATGTCATGTAAAATTCACCACAAGGTAAAAGGCTGATGATAATTCCAGCCAACACTTGAATAAAACTAAATACAGGACAAACTCGTGTCCACGCACTGGCCACTATGTAAATACATAATACGAAAAAAGATAAAGATACCCTTTTCAGGTGAATAGCAAGCCACGCACTAATAAACTTGAAATAGCATGCAAGTAAATGAAGTTACTCTTCCGTACTGAAATGCCGCTACAGCCCTGAAGTCAACCCAATCTAAGGCAGCACTGAGACCACATCAGCTCGCTTCGTAACGATGAACTTGAAAGAAATAAATTACACCCAAAGCTGCACTGGCACTTGTTTAAAGATTAACCATTACACTCGACCTGTATCGACATCGACCACTGTAACTGAGTCTGGATCGTAGTACAATATCTCATGTAAAAGATACTACCCACACTAAGTTAAAGGAGTTTATAAGTCAAGGAGAAAAACGATCATTTTCCAGCCCTACCGACATTGCTGCTTAGTTCAAGCGTCTATACAATGATACATAAATCCCATGAGCAAGCAGATATAAAAATTTAAGGCACTGATAAATTCTCAGCACAAGAAAGCACTGAAGCGAGTCAGAACGCCCCTCATCTCGACAGCCACTCACCAGGTTCAGGTGCTAGAGCAGCTCGCAGGCCCAGAGCACAGAGGAGGCGACGGAGGGGAGAGAGGGCAGGGTGAGGGAGGGTAGCGAGGGTGAGGCAGAGAAACGACCGACCACCGCGGACAGTGGACTCGTCCTGGCCTCCACACGCAGCGCCACAGGGCCATTGCTGCCAAGAGCGCCTCCTGGCAGAGCTCTGAACTCCACCTCGCCTGCGTAGTGGGGCATCATTTAGGACATAGAAATAACGCATGGAAATAACGCTTCCAATTCTAAACACAATCATGAGTTGTTCAAATTTGACCAAACCTTGTGAATTAGGTTGTTTATGTCCATTTAAGACTATTGTAAAGCGTTGATGTATTGCTCGGCAGGTGTCCTGATCGTTCTCTAGCTCAAGAAATGTATACAGTATAGGGAAAATTTTGAGCCAAGACCGAGGTGTCTCTGGGGTACTCGATGGGTTAGCCTGTCAATGGTTACTGTACACATATGTCGATGTCGTGGTTGTAGCATTAAATAGGTCACTGTCGACATATGGGGACGCTGTGGTCTTTACATTCGCACGGTGAATGTCGACTACACTGGTTTACTAAGAAATTGAGGCAAGTACAAAAAAAGGTGTTTTAGTCTAATTTGGGGGAGCTAAATTCAGATTTGAAATCCGTTTTCACCCAGCACCTCTAGTTTTTAGACATGCATACTGTACATAAAGGCGTATATGCATTCAGGGTTAATTTTTAATATTGTGTGACTTGTTTCTTTTTAAATTATAATGCAATAAACGTAGGTGATAGCATTACATTATATAGCTATACATCAAGACAGATTTTGGCAGTTAAGCGTAGCCAACACGTCTCAATCAACAGCCACTTCCAACAGCACTTTCGTTCCTAGCGAACACAGCGTCAAGGAGAATCCTGTGGTTGACATGAATAAGGCGTTTCTTCTTTCTCTTCATGTCCAGCTTGTTTTGATGAAAAATTTTGTGGTGAGGCCCTCGACAAAATGGTGCTGCGTTCCAACACTTGTGTCTATTGCATTCCCAGGTCGTAGTGCTGCTAAACTCAAAGAGGGCAGCTTTGTCGGACCTTAGATCCAAGAAGTGCTGAAGGATACTGATTTTGAGGAGCTTCTTAACTCAATGGAACTGAGAGCGTGGGGAGCATTTAAGTCAGTCTGTAGTGGCTCCCTTGGTAACGCACCCGTACCAAATTACCAAGCCTGTGTTGAGAAGTTGCTGAGAACTTATGAGGATACGGGATGTCGAATGTCACTCAAAAATTCATTTTCTCCATTCCCACCTCAACTTCTTCAATCCAAACCTTTGAGCAGTGAGTGATGAGCACGGAGTAAGATTCCCCCAAGACATTACGAAGATGGAGAGCAACTACCAAGGCAAGTGAAGCCCCGGTATAATAGACTTCTGCTGGATGCTCCTGCGAGCCATCCCGGAGCCAAAATACACCCGATCATCTAAAAAACATACTTCTAACTGTCTGCGATACTATGAACTGTGTACGTTGTGTCATCCAGTATCTACCAAGGTTCCACTGAAGGTGCAAAAGGTCCTACTGAAGGTGCAAAAGGTCCTACTCAAGGTGCAAAAGGTCCTACTCAAGGTGCAAAAGGTCCTACTCAAGGTGCAAAAGGTCCTACTCAAGGTGCAAAACGTCCTACTCAAGGTGCAAAAGGTCCTACTGAAGGTTAAAAAGGCTGAACTTAGGAAAAGAGGCACGACTGAAGGCTAAAGAGACCCAACTAAAGGCCAGAAAGACAGAAAAATATTTTATTCCGATCTAGTTCACATACAGTTCACACCGGGTTTTCAATCAGTAAAATTACAGCTTTTAAATTAAAATGTGAAAATCAAGTGACACTCAAGAGAGGCAGGAATGAAAGCCAGAGAGGCTGAACTGACCTGCCAGCGCCTGTGGACGGCACAGCAGTAGGCAGGGGGCGAAGGCAGGGTTGTGGTGGATGAGCCACGGGATGAACCGCAGCAGCTCGCGGGCCACCAACAGCAACAGCCGCAGCTGAAACGTCCGATGTGTTCCTCAGTATTACAAGCAAATAAATGCACGTGTTTATCGGTGTGACCGCTCCACAATGAGGTGGGTGGGGCAAAAGGATGGACGTGCATATTACAACACCTACGTGAATTGAGACATTCAATTCACGCGTATATGTTAGTTTCACAACGAACTAGACACAGAGCTATTAATTCATATCTATAACACAGAGCTTTTAATTCATATCTATAACACAGAGCTCTTAATTTATATCTATAATCTCAACACAGCACCTACAATCTGGCTGGGACAACCTACACCTTGACTCTACATGAACATAAAATATGTCACAAACTACCGGAGTTGACACAAAAACAGAAAACTGACTGAGAGGAAAACAACGTAGAAGACAGTTTCGGTTGGCAGCAAGAGAAATAAACATAAAATGAAAAAGAATCAACATAAAATTAGGAAGAGTAAATTCGAAATGAAGAAAAATATACGTAAAATGAAATAGAAATAACACATGAAACAAAGAAGAATAAAGGTTAAATCAGACAACCACATACACAATGAGGAGTTGCCATAAAAAGACACAAAACTAACCGAGAGGAAGACGACATAGTAGACGGTTGTGGTGGGCAGCAAGAACACCACCAAGGTGAAGATGACGGCGCTGAGGACTCGTGAGAGCGGTGCTCGAGACCCCTCGTCATCGTCCCCCGCGATGTACCGGGGAACCGCACGAACGGACGCTCCTGTTGAGGGGGTCGATTTTCCAGAGATGGATGACGGTTGGATATTGCGATTGCAACTCTCAGTTTCCGTAGACATCACAGGTTGGTTGTCGAAACTGAGGTCATTCTCAGTTTCAGCAGCAGTGCGTTTACTCCTGCCGGACTCACTGAAGATGCTGGGGTATGATTTGGCGATATTAATAGCGGGCCAACACTGACTGGTTGTCTGTTGTGTTGTGCTGGTAAAACTGGAGGTCTCAGCGCGAGTGGGAGCTGTCGGAACTGCGGAGTTTTGAATAGTCGCATCGTCTTTGCCGAAGGGTCGGGTCTCTTCGGCGAAAGAGAAAAATGGTTTGCCTTTAGTCCGAGGC
>VOMN01102245.1:0-26595 GCA_014899125.1 Orchestia grillus
TCCCTCCCAAAAAAACGAATCATCTTCCCAATTTCATCACATATGTGCGGAAGCAGAGTACTTCGAAAGTGATTAGTGGCAAACAAATGTTTGTAATTTAATCAGTATTCATGCATCTATTAAATTTTTCATCAGCCCTCGTATATGATATCGAAATGCGCTAGATGTCCGATTAATCTGTGAGAAAACTTGTCTGCATTGATTCAAGACTTTTCCCTTAAAATGTTCTTGATTGTTAAGTATAATTGTCTATAAGCTCTTTCTTGTAAACTCTGCATTTTTTGTAATTACTAGTATTTTCCGACAAATGAAACGTACTGACATGACTAAATCAGTTTCAAACATTTTAAGTTTGCGAAACGTTTAGCCCACATCATCATCCGCGTAGTGACCAATTCGTGGAGAAAGCCTTTCCCTATACGTGCTTCGGTCTGCATAAGACCTACAGGTATATTTACAGCCGATTATGGTCAACTTCACGTAAAAGCATGGCACAGGTCTGGCGCATTTATCGCAATATCTTAACAAGATCTTGGAAGCGACAGAGCGGAGACGATTTTTTCGCAGAATTCAGAACAACGGCTCTAGACCTTTTTCGCTTCGGTAGAAAACGTCACCAGTTAGCATGTGGCGAAAAATATTTCGTAAATATTCATATTCCACGAGCGCTGCATTCCCAGCAGAAATACCTTTTCTTCTGTCAAAGGTTTTGCAGTCGACGTTTGTTGGTCGTTCATATGTTTCGTAAATGCTGCGCAGTGCACTCGTTTTGCTGAGGGAATTTATTTTTGTACGCTTTCAGAACCTCCCAAGTCTGCTGTCTCTTGTTTGTCACGATGTAAAATGTAATTTTACGTAACGTTTCGCACCTGTTGCGTCTTCCACGAAGGAAAAAAAATTCGTTATTCACGCTATATTTAACACTGAAATATTAGAACGAATTTGATTTTTCAGTTCCTTTTGAAGTTCTTCCGTTCTGCATTGTTCATGAGCAACGTTAACCCTCTTCCTTCTGTGGCAGCAATGACGCACAATGACGACTGGAAGACTGAGTCGCGCCACATTCGATTCTTTTTGCTTGCTGGGTGATTTTGCGATGAAAGCCTGTCGTAGAAACGAATAGATCTTGCACTGTCTACTGACTTCTTGATAGTGGGTGCAGTGATCGGAGAAACTTTTCCCATCTCTAGATACAAGGGAACCTAACACTGTCTTCCCGTTTTTGGATTGAAATCCTAATTTGAAACGGCAGGAATTTTTTTTATTGCATAGTGTGGAAGAAAAATTATTTGAATAATTATTCAAATAATTTTTGAATAATTATTTGAATAATTATTCAAATAATTTTTCTTCATAATTTTTCTCCACGTGAGAGTCCGAGCCTGTGGAAAAGAATGTTATTGAGATTGTAGGCTTGCACTCTTACCAGTATTCATGCCATCCGCTTCTCCCATTTATTTATTATGGTGTTACTTACCTGGAAAAGTATTTATGTTACTGTGAGCAAGCTTAAATTTTACGTAAAGTTTTGGGTTACAATGCATATATGTGTTTTGGCGAACAAGCGAGCATATCTTTTACATAAGGCCGTGTGTTATGATTTCAATGTTTGTATCGTGGTGAACAAGCCAGCTCATCTTGTTCAGACGATCTAGTGTTAGAATTTTCTACATTCGTGTTACGGTGAACAGGTATATCCTGTACATTTGACCTTACGTTAGGACCTTGCAAGCGTGCCCAAGTGCAAGTCGAACACATGTTGTTCACACGGCGCGTAAAGATCGCACGGAACTACGTACGTCCCAACTTCGGCGCTCTAACTAGTCTACGCTCCAGTCTGCATCCCTCTTGCCCCGTCGCTTTTATTGCACCGACCTGCAAGCACACATGGAACTGCAGGGAAGAAAGCAGAGTCGTGACGTCTTCATACTATTGTCCTCCGCTCAGACCGCGAGATTGGGTCCGGCAAACAATCGCTCTATCTTCTTGTTTGCTTCTCATACCACGCTCTATCTGCTTCTTATAACACAAACATGTCCAGCACTGTTTGATGCTCGCTGTAGTTGATACTGCTCTATGCAGGGACGACTGTACGTAGAGCGGTTGTTGGCTGCAATCTACATCGAAGGCTCTACGCGGGGTACGATTTGTAATGAAATTATCTGAATTATAAAATGCTCGGGAAAAGTACTAGCTGAACATTGTTCGTAATAATCAGACTTCGCTAAGTTCAGCGCGATAGTATCTGATTTTCGACCTTTGAATCAGAATCATGATTATACTTATTTCCAAAAACAGAATTTCGGATTTCGAAAGTAAAGCGGCATATTGAAACGTTACATTTGCATCGCAAGAAACTGAATTGTTTCCATTGGCATAAATTTGACGTATTCACGCATCTTACGATCCTGGCGCATTTCTCAAATGTTCGCTTTTGCCACTCGTAATTGAAGTATAAAAGCTGCACGTGACGCCTTCCAGCTACGTTGAAGGCAACAAAATGGTTTTGCATCAATTCAGTTCAGTGTTATGCATTACCTTCTACAATAGGGAGAGCATTTTTGTTAGATTATTGTAGTTTCTAGGCTTTATTCCTAAGTACCGTATTTCAATTAATTCAAACGGTTGAAATTTCTAGGCATTTTTTTCGTTGTTTACTTTAAGAACTTGGCTGAGATTCAGTTTCTCAACAATTCAATTTGTTTCTTATTATTCCTGTGCTAAACTCAACTCATGTCTTCATATCTTACGGTTCTATTAGATATGTTTCATTTTTTCCCGATGATAAAATCCTTACGTGAGTTTATTTGGCTTTCGCGCATATTTTCATTATAGTTGTTAAAATTAAATGTATTCTTTAGTTATGTCAACCATTCACTCACAATCGATGCTCAACGAGTGCAGAAGTTTGTTCTCGTAATGGTGAACATTCATCGCCATTCGCACCATGCCTGCAAGGTTGCCCAAGATAATCCTAATTTGCTGATTGCTGAGGTGTGATCGAGCAGAAGATGACGTAGAGCACCATTACCTTGTATTTTGCGAAGCTATTTTTGGATAACGACCGTGGAAGTGTATTGTGAATCGGCGCTCCTTCAGTGTTTTAATGCTACCGTGCACGAATGCCTGCCTCATCAATCTCTTTTCCCTGATCATTTATCTTGAACTGTTTTCTGGGTATGGATAAAAGCTCGTCTCGAAGGAAAGAATATTTCAAGAAGAATGCAAGAGTTTAAATTTTGGCAAGCGCTCACTGTGGAGACGATCGTTTGTTATCAAACCTTGGCCTGGCGGAATTACTGAATCATTTTCCCTGATCCGTGATATTTTACGCTCATTGTCCGAATTCTAAAGTATTTTGTGCTCGCTCTAGCGCACGTGTGTGGGTGTGGTTGGGTGCGCAATACTAATGGTCTACACTGACGACAGATTGTGGTCGCATAGCGTATCCCCTGACGATGTTGACCGTAAGAGCGTCCTCGTGTCCCCTCGGAAATTGTCACGGGAAACGATAGATTCCCTGGGAAAATAGCGCTCGACTTTATTTACTCTGAGGGAGCTCGGAGGACCCTTCTTCTTTTATTTCTTTTCTCGAGCAATAAAACTCTCCTCTGAGGTTTTACTTTCCGTTCTGTGTAGGTATATTCTCGTGCAGCGGAGGATGTGCTAATGGCAATGATAAAATAAAATGACAAATGATAATTTTTGCGTGCGTTCGAGGTAAAAGGAATATAATTATATGCGAATGTTCCTATTACAGTTCTTGTTCACACGGCGCGCAATAGCGGGCTGTACGGTTGCTTTCGAATTGCTCCTGTCTTCGCGTGTGTGTAAACAAGAAGCGTTGTAAATTCTGTGGGTATATATCACGCTATCGGGAGTTCACTTGGCTCGACCAAAGAGGGTGTCACTCGTTGCAGACACGTCGCGTGCCGAGCTCGAGGGGTTTCAACTTTCTTTTCCTGACGAATGAGAGCCTCTAGATTTTGAGTAAATTGCTCAAGTGCTTAGAACGCAGAAATTCAAGCCTTTTTTATGCGTTCAATTACGATTATTTGAATGACTTGCATTCCTGAATTGGTTTAAAAATTAGTTTGCTTACGAGCCTAATACTTTATTCGTTCGCAATGCACTAATCAAATCACCCACGCTTGGTTGTGTCGTCTCATTAATGTCTTCCGACATCAAGGCTGGTGGCGCTTAGTTGTGTCATCTCATTAATGTCTTCCGACATCAAGGCTGGTGGCGCTNCGCTTGGTTGTGCCATCTCATTAATGTCTTCCGACATCAAGGCTGGTGGGGGTGCTGCACGTGACGGAGGAAATTGTGGAATGTGAATCTCACTGAGAAAATCATTCACGCACGCACCCGGTCTCATATTCATCGGAGCTTTCCTGTTGAAAGCTGCTACCTAAATTATAATTTGACCGCTTCATGACGCACAAATTTTGTGATCTAACGGTTATTGCTTGCCGTGCCCTGAAGCAAAATTTGGTCAACTTGACTTGTAGTGTGCGCGTGTGCATGAGCAGATCTGTTCGTGTCTCGCAGCTCAGGTGCGCGGTGATCGCCATCAAATGAAGTCAGCCGATTTTTATATTCGTCTCATGCAGTTGAAGCCCTCTGCTCCAAGTATCACTGATTGCATCATTCAAAAATTAAAGTCATTTTTTTTCTGAGAATTGGTAGTAGGTAGGTAGGTAGGTCGCACTGTGCATAGTACGACGAGGTGTTTTCTTATCATAAAAAATATAATAATGTCAAAAGTATAGGTTGGGATTAACCCTTAACGGGTTTGCAATGTTGTAAATTCTCCTAAAAACGGTAACGTAAATTTTTTATTGGTTACTTTAAAGCCCCCTAGCCACATGGGATGCGATCTCAAGAGGCCGAAGAGAATGGACCATTTAGTGAGAAATGAAGAGACCTGGGAAGCTGTGCGCAAGGTGTGCTCTCACACATGTAACCCCATGCTCATGGAAACAAGTTAAGAATGAAAAGGAAAAAAGAACAAAAAGCAATAGCGAAGAAAGTGTGAAAATTGAAACAAGTAAAGTGGGCTCGAAATACAGAAGTCCTTCAGAAATACAGAAATACAGAAGTGCCTATCTATAGCTGGAGTAAAATAACGGTGCTCTCCTGGGGACGCCGGCCCCATAGCATACAATAGACAATCCTAACCCTATTGTTTATGCTATGGCAGACCTGAACTGAGAAAGAGATCTAAGGAAAGAAGAAATGAAACATTTCTATCTAAAAAACTATGCCCACAGCATGGAGACTAATGCAACGAGTGTTGCTGATTCTACGGCAGTCGCTAAAATTTCTACGGAAAACTGGCAGTTTTCCCCAGAGCACTGCCAAGACAGCTTCCTATACACAGTACCGAGCTTTAATTCTCTTGTAGCAGATGCTAGTGGCAAGCTAAGCAGAAATCTGGTGCGATTTGAGACTTCCGTAAAATAGTGATGCAGGGCAAAAATTGGGGCATTTCCATCTACTGTCTCAATAAGATGCTCACGAATTAGACCGTTCATGAAATGAGGACTCGTGAAGTACGGTACTTTTCTGTACTTGTAGAGTGTAGCCCATATGGTAAAGTACCTGGAGAGGAAAAGTAATACACCTCACAATGAAAAACCCGTCGCGTGAACCATTTTTTGAGATGTTCTCAGAAACAAGTTTTTTTTTCTGACGAAGTCGTTTTCTTGAGGCAGGAGTGTTCGGTCAACCATCGAGATTCGCATGTTTAACGCGCATATTTCACTTATTCCATGTCTACAAAATTGGTGAAGGGTTGAGAAACAAATATTTTATTAATAATAATAGCAACAATAGTAATGATTCAGGTGAGTACTCCATTTGGTTCCGCTTAAATTAGTGGTTTAACAAGTCATGGATGCTGTGCACTGAAATTGTAATCTCGTGAGTCATTTAGACGGTTGGGGTCGTTGTCGTAAAGGCAATCAGTCGTAAGTCACATAGGTCGTTATAAAGTCTATTATCAGAATAAAAAGAAGTACCAACGTGGTCACAAACATTAGAATTGTCTACAGACGAAAGTTCCGAATCTCAAAAAATCCATCTTCTTTATTGGAAACGATAAGAAACACTTTCTTAAATAATATTTTTACTAAGTAATGAAAATGAAACAACTGTAAAACATCCACAATAAAATATGAATATCTAAACCCCGATATCATCTAAGTATGAAAAAGTTTATATTAATTGAACAATGACGAGTTCTACTGGAGGACCATGTTCGTTGATTTTAGAGCGGAATTTAAAAATGCTTGAAGGTCAAAACGCGGAGGTCAATTCTGAAAATTAGATATTCTACAAAGCGCCCTATTTCTCATAAAGTCGGTTACAACCTGTACTTCATTCATTCGAAACCTGTACATCAATTTCTGTCTTTTTGAGATGATTCTTCATCTAAATTGAAGTAAACTTCAAGCGATTTCGGTAGTTTAACTCATACTGAGAACAATAATTACTGAGAATTTTTTATTCTTCGCGCTCCTGAGGTCTACAGGCATCTTGGCAGCAGTAAATAATAATAAAAATCCATAAAACTGTGCCGCTTACAATTTCTGTCGCCCATGTAATTCTTTCAGAAAATTGACTAGAGAATTGGGGAAGCCTCTTGCTTTGTTCGGATCTCGCTACGCTCATCTTGATGCCCTGCCTTGCCAAAATCTCTTCCTTACTCGACTGGTTGTATGGTAAGTTGGGCAGATCGTCGTTCTTTAAGCTTTGATCTGAGATCTTTCGTAATCTCAATAAAACGAATCTTTAGAAGCTTTTACGTAAGCGTAGTTCTAGTAATGCCCGAGTATTCGTTGTCAGAACGCAAGAGTTTCTGACGGGAAATATGTGACGCACAAAACTTGATACGAGTCGAAGCCTGGCGATATCCCGTTTTTGATGCGGCCGCAGCAAGCGCATCAAGAAGGGGAGGATCTGCGTACACCGGCCTGCAGCGAAGGCTTCCTTCCGATTCCCAATTCCTGATAAGCTTCATGAGACGCTGCTATTGGACATCGGTGATATGAGTGCTCCTTACAGCTCAGCATAAGCATTCAGGGCTTGCCTCTTGTAGCGCATGCGTGGCATTATTCAGTGGATGTTTGGGGCCTGCGCTCGTGCATATTTAATGCCCTCGCGCTTTGTTATCTTTTGGGGGAGAAGTGAGACTCTGATATCGGGGTCTCTTGCCCTGGAGGAAATGCATCCCCGAGCGACTCTAATGTCTTGATGGTTTATATTGTAGGCGCTGTAGGAGGTTCTTCTTCTATAATTTCTAGAGGAACGTTTTCACGTCCGCTCGATTCTAGTAGTATTGTGAACGGCGCTCCGTGGCAAAATGTGCTTTTTTGCAAATTGTATTCAAATATGAGTGCGTTTTTCGCATGTTTTTCCTCTCTGTGTTCCTGTGGCCCTTCAGAGTACACGTAAATGTCTCCATGGTGATGTTTTTCTAAGTGCCATTTCTGTTGGTTTGGATTCCGCTGAATCTTTGGCTTTTCATTGTCTGTTCCTAGAACGCCGAGTTAAGAGTCGCCTATTAAATAAAAATTCATAATAAGCTCGAAACAATTTATCCTTCTGCCCCATCAAGTCATTTCTATAAATTAAGAGCGCCTCCCTCGATGCGTTTCGTGGAAAATTTGTATCTTGAAGCAAGCAAGCGAGCTCCGTTTGTCTCGAGTATCTACACCCTTCACGCCCTGCAGTCATTTTTTTCATTAAACGATCATTATAAAGGCATTTTCCTGTTTGAATGAAAAAAAATATTAATTTGTTCACTGTACGAGATGCTGTACGAGTCACAGTCGGTTACCAGATGCTGAAAACAAATTTAAATCCGTGTAACAACGTAAAAATTTAATTTACGTCTGACTTAAGAGTCACAACATGGCTTATAGAGCAAGGAACTACGTGCGCATGCGTCGCTTCACGCATTGCAGGTAAAACTTGCCCCTGTGCGCCTGCGCAGCTGCATGCCGGCTCGTCAAGCGCAGCACTCGCTGAGACTCCCGGGTCCAAACACACCCTGCGCCCTATATGGATTAATTCATGGAGACAGCTCCACATAATAAGTAGCGTACAGTGTAACCGTCCTCCGTGTAGATAATCTTTTACTAAGAGAATGAGCTGACCATATACCTCGGTCTTTAAGAAGCGTCATTCACGAAAGCAATAGTACGAACGCCGAATATAAGTCAACTGAAGTGGCATCTTCTCCAGAGTTAATGCAGGTCGTGTCAATCGCTACAAAATTTCGGTGAAAAATATGATCGAAGACTGAATTGTATACGAAAAAAAGCCTACAAATTTCGAGGTTCGAACGGGACTCCTAATTATTAAAAGAGGTTTTAAGCCAGCGAAAGCGCACTGCTACTTTGCTACTCCATCAGTTAGCACGACGGTCACAACCCAGCAAATGCTCTAAACTGGCCAAGTTTTTGTTATGCGTTATCCGTGGCGGATGATTTTTTTATGCTTTCATACTTCCGTTAACTCGTAGAAGGGAAGCTTTATCTATCGCTGTGGTGGGGGTGTAAAAGATGGTTCTTCATTACTAGAGCTCCCCCACCCCCCTCACCCTCAGGCTACACAGGATAGGCACTAGGGTTTAGTTAGGTTCGTCTTTTCTATACTATGAGGACTGGCGACTCTAGGGGGCACTGTTAGGGCGGCTATCTCAGCTATAGAAAGAAAGGAAAAATACTTTATTCCGATTTCATTCACATATAAAGCATGGAACATCGGGTTTTCAATCAATAAAATTACAGCTTTAAAATTAAAGGTAAAAATCAAGTGACACTTCTGATTGTGATCAGTGACTACAACCTTGAAATTACGGGTTAAAGATATAGAGAGGCCTTCGATACCTCTATCTTTCGTGTCCACTTCACTTCTTGAAATATTCTCACCTTCTTCATTATCGTTTATTTGCAATTTTTTCTTCTCCATTTTAAGCTTGCTATTTCGATGTTCAGGGGATCCTGTGTGGGACCGCACCGTGTGCATACATACCGTAGATGCCCCGTGTTCTGAAGTCCGGACTGATGGTCCCTTCTCTTACGGTACGACATAGTCTGAGGAACTGAATCACTTCAATCCATACCACTTCTACTACTACTGCAGGGTGGGCAGTAGGTAAGGTACGCTTTTTAAAAAATTCCCATTTAAAAAAATTATTGCCTTAAATTACAAATAGTAAAAATATCAGGTTCATTTAAAATGAATGAGGAGATTCTGAAGTTTTTTTAGTGTATCAGTGCTACCTACACTCAATACATTTTAAAAGGGGTATCTTATTTATCGCCCATCCTGTACTGCTACTGTTACTGATGATAATATTTTCTTCATTGTTAGCCTGTTCGATGCACATCTCATTTATCATTCACCCATATTCACATACAACAACCTTTCTGCTTATGTTTTGATTGGTGGAAACTGGGCAGTTGTGCAGCCCGTGACAGCAGTATCAGTCGTGTCGTTACTGTACGCGTGCCTGTGAAGAATGCACTCCCTCTCTCTCTCTCTCTCCATTTGCATAATGGACTGAGTCTCGTGAGTGCTGCCATTCGCGCTTCCAGAGCTCAGAGTAAATTAGTTCGCACCCAACTGACTCGTTACACTCATTGGTGGCCTTCCGAGCCGTGTTCTGGCGTTGTTGCTCGGCTTGGATGTTATGAGTTCTTGAAGTTCTTTTAGTGCTACAACTTAATGCATGCTGTGTTATCTATTTATTATTACGCTTGTAACTATCTACGTATCTATGTGTCACTCGCTTCATCAATGAATAGAAAGATCATTCCGGTATCTATGCTACAGCTTAATCATAAACTTCCACTCTTAAGAATTGTAACCGCAAATTATTCGTGGGTCCTGTCAGCTAGTAATTATTATTCTTACTGTATTTCTATTTCTAGTTTCTGTCAAGATCGAAATTATGCTTATTTTATCATCAATTTTTTTATTCTAGTTCTTCAGCAGTTTGAATTTTTATGCTTAACAACAACACCCATGACTCGTTGGGTCACTATTGCGAAGTCCCATTTGAGCTTCTAATGATTCTTATTAATTTCCTTACAAATATCCAAAACCAAAAAAATTATTGAATAACTTTATTCTGACTTCACCGTACCCTCTGTACGATGGGAAAACTTTTTTAGTTACTCAGAGATGAATTTTGGATTTCTGCCCTATGTTATTACTGAAGATACGAGCTTCAATCTTATTGAGATTGTCGAGGTTTTCTTATTTGTTTCATTGCTATTCCGTCCTTGAGAAGATTAATGAGCATCGCAGACATTGAATTCAACCATTCATTGCAATCCCCTTGCGTTTCGCTTGTAACTTAGTTCGCTTCTCTTGAGTTTCACGTCTCCTGTGTTCACAGCGCCTGAAAGACTGGATATGTACACCAGTAAGACGACCGCAAATGTTGCCTACCACGGCGTTGCGCAGTATTTTCTTCCATGATCGCCCGTTGTTTAGTATGTGCGTCATGCTATTTTGTAGGCGATGGCGTCCATTCGTCACCGTAATATTCTTAAGCCGGTCCCATTTTTGAGCGACAACGAGCAACGTCGCGCCCAGTCATCGTGTTCATGGTTGATTTGTATATTCAAGAAGTGACGCACGCACAGCACTGTGCTTTCCGTTATTAACGAACGTGTTAACGCTTTTAGAGGCTTATCGATCGAGACTTTGTCCGGCTTTCCAAGCAAACGCTAGCGCAAATGTTTGTACTACTCGTTAAATGAACAGACTTTTGTTGGACTGCCGCAATAGAAGCTGTGTCCTACCCACTCTTGTGTAGCTAGCCCCTTTATTCCGGTTTCAAAACCTTTTCTCTTCGTCGCTGCAATTTTAGATGCTCGTTCACCAGAATGCAATATTCACCGCAAGATTCTATAGACCCAGTTTTGTGGACCAAGGCGTACTCGCAACTCGTACGTTGAAGCTGGATCATGAGCTTCGTGGAGCATTGCTATATGTATATTTTCTAGACATGTTATACTTATGCTCATAAAAACGCACAATTTTCAAATATTGACCAGCAGATCAAATATATCTATCATACATCCATCTTTGGACAGCCAGTGATAAGAGGGCTTAGGAAAGCCCGTAATAAGAGGGCTTTGAAAGCCCTTAATAAGAAGGCTTTGGAAAGCCCTTAATAAGAGGGCTTTGAAAAGCCCGTTATAAGAGAGCTTTGGAAAGCCCTTGATAAGAGGGCTTTCCAAAGTAAATAGGCAATCATGAGCGAATTTTTTTACATTTTACGTGAATTAAGGTGTAATACCCTCGCAAAATAATTTGATAGTTTTGGAGCAGCTGGAATTAATTTCATATTCTTTACGAGTTTAATTGTCCAGCTATTAATGCTGTTATGTGAGAATGTGGTTATGATCTCAGGAGGCATAGAGTGTAACGACAATTTTTTCATTGCTAATCTTCCTTCGCGCGTTTAAAATTGACTAAATGCGGTATGAATACGTACGGAAGAGTATTACTTCATGATTTAACTTGGGATGTATAACCTATATTCGCGCTTGCAACTGGATTCATTTGAGCTTAGTTTTCCCCTCACTGGACTCCGTCTCTTGCTGAACTCCAGGGTGCAGTCGGAAGCGTCATGACACGCTGATTAGAAGGAAGGTATTTCAGTCAATAATTCATTCACACATTCAACGATCAACTCTTTAATGCACCAATTTTTCTGAACGTTTAAAAAATAGTTCTTGCATACTTCTGGCAAAGGCTTATATTATTTGAGAGAACTGTGTCAGGAATTGAACAAGGTAAAGTTAAGGGTTGATCATGGAATGCTAAAGTAATTGTTCTTGACGTTTTCAGTCAACGTCTTCGTCCAAATTCCGCATGAACATTTCTGGTGACCTTGTACATGCACAGAGGATTTATAATTGGAGCCTAGTATATATTTCCTTATAAAGATTCAAGGTGAGCGAATCTACGAATAATTTCTGGATGTACTCAAAAAGTGGAATATATATATATATATATGTAAATTGAAGTTAAAACTTCCTCTGAATAACGTCATATTGTGTAGAAGTTGTTCAAAAACGTAAGTTTTGGTTAAAAACATGAAATGTTTTGACAATTTTCGGGTATTTCCCTCATTATCAAATCTTAGGACCAGCACAACTGAGGGATGCGTTTAAAAATCCATCACCGAGCTACACAAGCGTACAGCTTGTAGCTCGGACCGCTATTCTGGGACCTCATTTGGGCTCTCCTCTTCTTGCCCTCTCATTTAGCGGCCGGAGTTTGTTTACCTCCGGTAATGGGGTCTACGCTACGTACTTATCTCCCTATTGCTTATGTACTCTGCCATTTTCTAACAGCTTCAGTGGGCTCTGCTCGACAATGTTTGAAATTTGCGTGATTTTAGTAGCATAAGCACGACATGTCAAGAAGTCCTTACGTTCGAAAAAATCGTATTACTGCCAGAATCGTTCTTTACGCTATTGATTTGTGCTCTAATAAGTAATTTCACTTCAATGTCCGGTGTAGAATACGTGGTGCAACATTCTAACCCTTGTTTGAACTCGTCGGACCAATGGCGCCGTATCACGCGTCCCTATTTATTGTATAATAAAATGTGAAAGACTACGCATGCTCTGTGTCTTAGGAAGCCTTCTATTACGGCAGGAAAATCTGAAAATAAAATCCAAAGGTGACATGGAGCGAAGCTTTCCCATTAGCGACCTTGCTTCTCTAATCGATCGTGCCGACCTTTTGAAGCAGAAAGCTTTTCTTGGTGAAAAAAATACGTATACCAGACAATTTCTTCGTAACTTAGTGATTTCACTCATTACTAAACATATTGTTATCCCAAGTATGGGTGACTGTAGACTTTCATTTAAAATTTGGCTTGCGTTAAGTTTTGCCCTCAATTTCCAGAGCATGTGTGCATTGAATATCAGTTGAAGATCGATGAGTTATTGTCCACGACATGGACGTATTTGATTCTCAACACGCAATGCACGACCTTCCTGAAGTTGAACGCTTCTGCTACCATGAATTTTATTAGCGTCCACTTTCTCACATGATTTCTTGCGCTTAGCTCCGTATTATACATTAGATGATTTGATGTTTAGACCAAGTTTCATTTACGTCTACAGTCTTTCGTTTACTTTAGTGCTTCACTTACGTCTGTTTTCAAACCGAGCAACTGGTATTATCATACCTCCTATTGCTGTCACACGCTCCAGTTTCATTCTCTAACCGATGAAAATATTACAAATTTAGTGTTGCCACTCTCTTTATCCCACGTGCGCAGCGTAGACGACACAGCTGTTCCTTTCATAGAGCGTTCGATCGGCTCCAGCAGCCGTTCGCTCTACAATCGTCCCCCGCATCGAGTGCTATAGTTCGGTTCCAGCAAG
Source organism: Orchestia grillus (assembly GCA_014899125.1). Lineage (NCBI taxonomy): Eukaryota > Metazoa > Arthropoda > Malacostraca > Amphipoda > Talitridae > Orchestia > Orchestia grillus. The sequence goes on from VOMN01102245.1 coordinate 13,431, forward strand.
CAACCGCTCTACAGTTATCTCCCGCGTAGAGCGGTATCATCTAGAGCGAGCATCAAACAGTGCGGGAACATATTTGTATCGTAAGAAACAAATGAAGCGTGTTGTAAGAGGCAAATGAAGCGTGTTGTAAAGAGGCAAATGAAGCGAATTGTAAGAGGCAAATGAAGCGTGTTGTGAGAGGCAAATGAAGCGTGTTGTGAGAGGCAAATGAAGCGTGTTGTAAGAGGCGAATGAAGCGTGTTGTAAGAGGCGAATGAAGCGTGTTGTAAGAGGCGAATGAAGCTTGTTGTAAGAGGCGAATGAAGCGTGTTGTAAGAGGCGAATGAAGAGAAATAGTTTGCTGGTATCGATCTAGCGCCCTATGGGGGGGACGCCTGTAGTGCGAAATCTGGGATCCGTAATGGGGCTGCTCTGTGGGTCCGTTTCGGTGCAACTCTCTTTATTGTTCGATATTTTAGAACTAAGGATATTTTCACGGTCACGGTCTGATTGTGTGGGCAGGTTTACGTAATCGTCGTTGCCTACCCATTTTTGACTACGTTTTTCAGTCACGATATTCAACTATGCTAGGAAACTTCTATTAATCCGTCAACTTTCAGAAACCGAACTTCATAAAACTTTGCCCACTGAATCCTAACGATTCCTACTTTGGCGTAAATACTTTGCTGCTTGGAATGGGTTAATTTTTTATCGTGCCCTTGCGCCTGCCGGCCTCCAGTTCGACGCAAAACAGCCGCCCACCCCTTTCCTCCCCCGCTACTGCCCTCTTCCGCTCCCACCTGTCATCGGCGGAAAATTCTAGTTATCGCTGAGTCGACTTGTGAGTTGTTTGTCCGATTGACCGGGTACGTTTTACCATGCGGCTGGCCGAATTTGTTCTTTTGAAATAACGTGGAATTGTGTAGAATCGCTGACCAATTGGAATTCTAATAGAAATGCTCCTACTTACTGCATGCATTAGGTGTTGCCGCAACTTCATTGCCTTCTTGTCTGATCGATACAATTTCAACAACTTTGAGTTTTTCCATATTTTGTAGAGTAAGGAGATCCCACGTTCAATAACGAGCGTTCGCTGCAGCAGATTTTCATGTGGTAACCGGAGTTCATCTGCCTTGATGAGTGCAAAATAAGAACGAGAAAAAGGATTGGGATACACTCTTGAGAAAGAAAGGTTAACATCGTATCCCTTACCGCTTTCAAGTGTTCCGTTCTTAATGATGATGTGATTGAAAACCCAACATGTTGTATGTATAATTGATTCGAATAAAGTTTCTTTCCTTTTTCAGTCGTTGCTCTAACCTTCTCCTTTGGGGGCCAGACGGGACCGATTTTACTCTCCATTTAATTCTCGGAGCTTCGCTCGAGTTTCTCTTATTTCGCCCCTAACACCTGACTGGACAGCTCGCGCCTCCAGCCCTCTTAGGTGAAACAACTGCAGCGGCGGTTAGCCCAGTGACTTTTTGTGCGAAAACTTTTCGAAATTTTTCAATTAGCACGTAGGCCTATTCTGCAACGTGCGCCGTGTGTGGTACACACGATCATCTAACCTAACGTAACCAAGGCACTAACGTATTGTGAATACAAATTTTTAAGTTTTAGTGAAATTTGTATTCCTTACTCGAACATGCTGGTTTAGATTAGAATGAAATTAATAGGGAAGCAATATTTGCAGGAACTAAATCCTTTATTTTTAAATTCACTCCGGAGATATTTGTCGGCATGAAATGTTTCCTGTAAGGAGAATCGCGGTCAAAGTGTTCAGAGGATTCTTTTCAAATATTCGCATTGAAGTTCTGAATTTTCAGTATATTTCTTAAAAATACAGTACTTTTATGTATCAGCGATTTAGGTAAAAAATTTTATCAAACTCATAGTGTTCTTCAATCAATGATAAATCAGTTTCTGTGCAGAATTTAAGGCATTCTTGTCAGAGTTTCATCCCTTTTCGTATCTGTATCTCTTATTCAAAGTTGTTGCTGAGTATATCATTGCCACTTGGTCATCATTCAAGCTTGAGCCGTGTTCTCAGCTCGCTGCAAAATTTACGGCGTTAAGAGAGCGCAGTTCTTCACACAAAATCCCATCTCTCGCTCGAGTGATAGGAAACCCTCATCATGAACCCCGATAATGGAAAACCCTTATTGTTAACTCAGTAATTGAACCCTGGCGTGAACTCTAGGAGCATTTCAGGGCTTCCTATTTTGAATTGCGTGCATTAACTCCCATCGTACAACCTCTGGTCACGACATACGTGGCGTATCTGGACTAATTGGATCAACCTTGACGGACTTCTACGATCTCATTATCTTTAACAAGTTCCATCTTGAGAGAGCGCGGTTCGTTTTTTTTTTGTATCTTTGGACTTAGTAATTGATTTTGAAGTAACAAGAAAAAATCGTCTTCTGATAGCGAGTTGTTAATTGGAAGACCGGAAGAAATATGAAGTAGACATACTTTTTAATCTACTATCGCCGTTTCTGACACAGCTTTCCACTATGGCTAACCATTTACTATTCAGGTGGCGAATAGCATAACTTATTCATGTATGTGAAACTGCAGTCGGCGCTGCTGTGCGCTCCTCAGCCCGCAACCTGTTGGCCGTCGTGGCTAAAAACTGTGGAGTGAAAATTAAAGGTAAATGTGCGTTGGATGAATATCGTAGTACGTAACTATTGCAAATATTTAAGCTTTTTTGGTGAGACGAAAGTTGCATTGAAGTTTGATTATGATTAAACATGTTTTTATGTGCAAAATCTCCCCAGTATATGACTTTTCCGAGCCCCATCAGTAAATTCATAAAGTAATCGATAAAAATACTAGGGTGAACAAAACTGTGCCTAATTATAGACACTCCGTCGAAAAAAATTAGATTGAGTCGGGAAGATAAAATTGTATAAGGAAATGCAATTTCAAATCGGTGTACTTTAGAAAGTATCGCAGCTCCGCAATTTTAAAATCCAACCTGTTTTATTTGACAAATGTTTGTATTGACGTTGAAAGTTTCATAAAATTGCATCCGATGTTGCTCATTCTGCAGCGAACTTATTAAAATGTTTCAAAAGTAAGTTTCCACATGCAAATGAAGTGTTGAACCGATTTTTACATTTACATTTCCAAACCACCATGTAGAAGGAGTCAAAAGTCAGGGTAAAGACTTCAGAGCCCCTCCAATGCACTTCTGCTGTCTTTCAGGAATGACCTGTCGGCTCAAGTGAATAACAAGCCTAGTCCTGTCAGTCGACCACTTTGTGAACAAATTATCCGTTTTTGTGAACAAATTAACTGGTTATTAAAGGGTTTCTGAATAGGATCTGAAAGTGCGAGAATTATGTAGATCGTCGTTTTAGCCAAAGCTTCAGCCCATAATAATCACTAAACGGAATTGGAATATTTCGAATCACACCACACGTGTTAACGGGAAACTCCAGCATTAGTTGAACCTTTTTAGTCAATCGATCGCTTTAAATGTGTTCTCTTCTGAGACGAGGCGCGTTCTGCTATAGTCGTGCTTGGCGCCCCGAGAGAAACGCGCGACAGAGCACTCCAGCTGCGTCAAAATGATCCGCGTTCTATCTCCAGCCAATATTCAGTGAACCGTGAATGTGTCTTGTACCTTTTCCGTTCATCAAAGAGTGCCGACCGCATCCCTTTGATGTAGTTTAACGAACCGAGGGCGATCGTTCGTTTTGATGGTTCGGACTCGATTTCATTTTAATTCTTAGTACATTTAATTTAATAGACGGACTGCATCAAGTGCGTGGCTTGAATATTTTAAGTAGCTGAATTGAGGCTCTGCAATAAATTGGTGGATTTTCAATTTTTGATATTTTGAATGTATATTTGTGTCCTCTTGAAATAGTGTTGCAATGAAGTAAAATGCCTAAATTTATTTATACAAGTCGCTACTCGCTTACCACTACTACCGTTTTAACAGTTAGTCTGTTCCATATTTGTTTTATTTCTATTTAGGCTAAATGTAATTGGTGCGGATGAGCTCCACAGACGGGGTTTTTGCCGTGGGTTCCTTTACCGTCGGTTGAAAGTGTTCAATTTTTCCAGCACTTTAGTGAAGGAGGATTTGCTTCGCCAAATGGACACCAATGGTTCCGCTGGTCCACCGGACGGATGTCAGAGGATTTTGGGCCCTTCAATTACATGCTCCTGAAAAAGGACCTCGTGTAGTCCGAACGAGCAAAATGTGGCTCTCTCTGGGCAAGGTTTGTGCCTGAAAAACTAGAGGAGTTAATCTGCTCTTAAGAATCAATTCAGTTAACAGATGGGCCTCATTGCAAGGATTCAATTATCTCCATGCCTGCAATCTCTCAGACCTACGAGCCAATTATTCTCATGCTAGAAAATTCCCATTATTCTTATTTTTTCCAATTAGTTAAGAGTAAGAAAACCTCTCCTTGAGTATATCTTACGATGATAGTGTACCTGATTGTGGTTGGGGAAGCATTCATTAGTCTTCGTTCTTTTTAGTTGATCATATTTCTTGAAGAGAACACGGCCACGATGTTTTAACGGTGACTCGTTTTTGAATTTCGCAAATTTTTTTCTACTGCAATTAGTTATAATATCTGCAGTACAATCTCAGTGTCGAATTCCACGTAATAATGTGATACCATTTGATGTATATTTTGTGTCCATTTATCCTGCAGTAATATTTGTTTTCATGAGGTTAAATTAGGAAACATGAGCCCATATTCATCTAAAACAACACGTCACATGATGCAGACGCTTCGATTTTTTTGGTAGTGAAAGGCGCTGGCTAGCTTCCGAAACGCGATATTTTGGTGCCGTGCACATCACGCTTCAATTAAAGCGATTAAGGAAACGCTGCATCCAACTCGGTGTGTTGTTAGCGAGCAGCGCCACCAACGGCGCTGACGAAAGCAAGATTGGAGTGCGGTGTCGTGCGCCCTTTTCATCTCCAGCCGAGAGCAGCTACCTTAGAGTCTGTTGAGAAATGTTCAATTTGAGTGGCATGTGAAGTCTGCACCCCGGCAGCTGCTCCAAGTTATGATTGATCCTGTTTTGCAACTCTGGACGCCTCCGTCAATTACTGCAGGAGTAACACGAAGAGAAGGTCGCAAAACAACAATTTCTAGGCAGACGTAGACGACTCTTTCTCGTCTTTTTCAATCAGAGATAGCGTCCAACTGCGCGTCGAAGGCAATTTATCTTTTTTGTTTCTACGAGTTAGGTGCTATTACTCGCGTTCGCAGCTTGTTCTCTCGGTATTATGGAATTATGGAATTAACACTATTATTGACGGCTGTGCCGAGCGCGGGATTTTATGGGGAAAGAAAGTATTTTCCCGTTATATACAGTGCCTTTGTGTGCTATTTTTTCTACTGCTGAACGTAATTGCATTAGCCAATCAAGGTGTTAGCGAACTTCATGAACAGTTTTTTCATGACAACCATGGTCATAATCTGCTGCTAATTTTGCTACTGCGCCTTTGGTGGACGTGGAGACCGGATTAGATTTATCGAGCCTCGTGTATTTTCGTACTCCAACTCGCATTTTGTTCTTTCCAAATGTATCGAAAAAACTTCAACATTGCTCCCGTGCATGTTACTCGTGATATTTAATCGTTCTCTTAGCACGCTATATTTTGCTGGTGTTTGTGCCTTGCCAATATTTTTTATTCGTGTACTTTTTTCCGCGATAAATTAGATTTCTTTGGTACGAACATTTCAGCACTTTAGTGAACTTGAGGATCACTCAGATACTTCGGAGAAAACCTACGATTCCTTTATCAATTTATAGTTTTGTTCACACGAGTAAACCGAGGAGCTTTCAAAGCGTGCCTGTTTTATAATTGAACAGTAATGACTTTCTTTCATGCGCCTAATGAAGAATCATTTCCGAACGTTCTACAGTATTATTTATTACGAAGTTTTGTCACGTTTTTGAGTCAACTATTCTTTACCGTCGCTCACAACGCTGCTATGTATTAGGTCATCAACGCTCGAAGATTTATGAGTCTATAGTTTATTATCTGACGATTCAACTTGATTGTTAAGAAATTGTACTGCCTGAATAAAATTTAATAATGGGAGACTAGGGACGGGTTCAGTATTAAAATTTTATGTCCTTGCTGATATTTGGGTAAAAAAGTTCGAAATATTGGCTATGAAAGTTCACGTTTGGAGCAGCTGAATAGACCATTACAATGGGCTCTCTCTGGCTGCTCCTCACCTAGTGACAGAACCTCGTGAACCACAGCTAAAATGGCTCTCCTTGCGTGAAGAATATCTTCCATCATTTATTATTTTCCTGATGTGAGGGAAAACTGTCTGAGAATATTATTAAAACTTCACTGTCAGTTATCATTGGCTCCAACTAACTCAAACACCGTCCCTACTTGTGGGTATGAACACTACCCCTCTCTGTAGGGTGGGAATCTAAGGGACTTGAACCCTCTCCACTCTCAAAAATGCCCTATGGCGGTCCATTAGGTGAAGCGCCACTGGATGGGGAGGATCTAACGCGTTTACTTTTCATTCGTGGACACCCATTGCTCTCATTCTTGTGTGTTATTCTTCTCTTTTGGGGATGGATAATTTATCACATATGATCCTGCTGTTCCTTGCAGCGTCGTCATCACTCTGCCGTCATATTTCTCTTTTCAAGTTCATTTCTCGGAGAGCCTCGGTCTACCTCTACAGAAATGCCGTGCACATGTACTTCTAAGCTCCCGCTGCAGTCATCCAAAAAAGCCTTACTGGCAAATGCTAACGAGCAATTCCACTCATTGAGAGGTTCAGTCCACTTCTGATTACCACTGGCCATCGCATGCGTGGCCAATGTGAGTATAAAGTTTCGAACGAGATCTTGTCTGGCAACCTCAATACTTAGTGCTGTCGTCCCACATCTCTTGCATGCCCTCTCGAGACTGCTCTGTCTGATATAACTTCCAGATTGAGAAAACCAGGGGCTTTACAGGACATTCATTTTCGTGATAGCGTTGACGTCTTTGTCATGGGATTAAGTTTTTCTTCCTACCGTATTATTGTTCTTGTTGAGTGTGTTTTGCTTTAATTCTCACCTCTATTTTTCACCTCGCAGCTGAACGTGTACCTAACGCTGGCTCGATTTTGAAATGAGAGGAGTTGCAGGCAAGAATTGCAGCTTGGAAGTGTGTGTTCGTGCTAGTTTTTGTTGAGCGTTATGGATCGAATTGGAACATGTTGCCAGCAGCTATCTGAGGCAGCCGAGCGAGAGAAGTGGAGGTTATGGACTTCAATGAGGGTCATTTCTGGCTATTGTTACGGAAGCGAGGAGCTATTGACGTTGCGATATAAAATGATCCGCTATTGCCGATTTTCTTCTGAGACGATAAGTCGGCTGAGTGGCACTGATGACAAAAACAGTTCGAAGAGAAAGTATTCTTCGTAAGATGTGTTTTTCGAAGCTTGAGACATTCGCTGAAGATTGCGTTTTAGGAGAATATTTGAGGACTAATGAAAACTTTATTTGATCCGTAACTTCAATAAATATGTTTTCAAACTGAAAAGTGAAGCGACTTATGATATCCTTTTCATTTTTTAGGCTGCTGTGCGATTTTTTCTTCTGCTAAGTAATGTCATTAGGACTTTAGAATGCCTGGTGACCATTTTAGATGTCGGTGACTTGGTTCAGGTCCTCATTTTTCCTCTTGACAGCTCCGCTTAACAATCCTGCGTTACATGAAGATCACGTTTTTGCAGGACTCTATCGTGGGTTTTTGCAGGGCTCAGTAATGGGCTCACTCTGAAGAGAAGCCTTAGTCTTCAGCTGCCTCTCTTCTATTTCACGAGTGCGTCTGATGTATTGATCTCGAGAATGAGAGCTTTGGTTTCTGTATCTTTCTTTGATAACTTCACCTTTTTCTTCAATTGAGATTTTAAAGTTGCCTCTTTTACTAAGTCCGCCGGGCTGCGATGTGACTAAAATTATCCTGTTCAATACCACTGATATTGTACATTCAATTGTGCAGTGAAGCTACCTTTGACCGATGGAAAACGATTGTGAAACTAATTATATCATCTTACCGATTAATGCACAATTTTCTTGAAAGTTTTTGTTGTATAGATCCGCTCTAGCATAAATTATCCCCCATGATAAAATATTTACCATCATTGAGAAGAGGTTAGAGTATAAATTTCAGTTTCAAGGCATGTAAAATGTGGCCCACAAAATCACCACCCGAACCTATACTTCTTTGCGAACACATGCTTTGATGCTGCGTGTAAAATTATGGCGGGAACACAGGCTTGCATGTTGAGCTCTCATTTTGAATGCAGCACGACACCGTAAAAAATTGCCTTTTTGTAATTTCCTTGCGACTGCAAATCAATGTGCGCATTCCCGTTGTATTGTCTGAAAAAATAGCATCGCAAATTCATAGGAGTAGATAACCGTGGAAATTTAGTACGCTTTTTTTCATTTATGTCGTCTATTTCATTTCCTGGCTATGTTGTGTCATTTATTTCTCCAACGGAGAATTCCGTGAAACCTTTTTTTAGTAGCCTTTATTCATAGATAAACGGTCCATTCTTGGTTAGTGAATGAAAAGTTATTAGTGGAGGCCGCTGTTGAGTTTAGCAATCGATGTTTTACGTCCGTGCAAGATAAGCGGAATTCTCTCCAATTTAGCGTGGTTTAATCTGGTCGTTAGAATTGTTTTATTTCGTAGGTATTTTACTCATGTTTGAGGTACGGAGTGAAGAAATCCTGAATATAAACACATTGTCTCAGCATACGAAATGTTATTCGAAAAAGAGCATTAGATTTTAGTTGATATTCCCTTGCGACGGCCCTACTCAAATGTCACTCATGTGCCAACTTCCACCCAGTTTTGAAATATTTTCTTCTGGTTTCTAAGCTCGCTCTACATAGATTTTTTTAAAGTTCTGCGTGATAGATACGGTCATGATGTTAAGACTTCGAATGGCTGAGCTGCGAACGTTTTGACGATAGCATCACATGCTCACACGCTGGGTCTGATAGTCTTCAGGGGCAGCTTGACTCCTTAGATTCTATTGTGGCGGCTGCGAGTGCGAAACCTGTTTCCTTGAACTACTTTTTTCGTCGTGGTGCAAGCATTACAGACCCGTCATTATGTCTAGCCTTACTTAGAGCTTCATCCTCTTGTTCAACGTACCACGCAAGTCTTCGAGTTTTATTTATGATTGGCGTGTCTTCAATAGACTCTATTGTTACACAACTTTCTCGCCTCCGTTTATGCAAAGACGACCATTGTGGCGGTGCGCGATGTTGCAAGCTAATTCTTTAAAATTCACAGCGAGCTTCCTTGTAAATTGGATCACCGTATCTCCACGTCTGGGAGTTCGTATTCGTCAGAATGCTATAGACTCAACTAGTCATTTTTCTCTGTAGTGTTGTAAATGAAATTTAATCTTACTTAGACAACTTACGTAGAGAATGACCGAAATTTTACATAAACCCATTGTGCTGTTATTTTTCTAACTAAGATCCTGGTTGGCACAGGCCATAAACTGAGATACCTTCGCTGGCACTGATTTTATTGCAACAGTTACGAATTTTTAGAGCTCGTAACTTCGCTAACCCATCGCTGGGGAACTGGAGCGCATGATTTTAAAACTATGCAGTGATAGAAAAGTGTCTCACGTGCGCTGCCAATGTATGCTGGCACAAAGAATGAATTTTGTGTTCGATTCGTGAAATTCGCGTAACGCCTTTAACTTATTTTTGGTATGTGTATATGATAGGAAGTGAAAGCGTTTCGTATGACGTATGACGTCGAGTTTTCGTGTTAACCCATTATTGTTAGGTTTTTCAATAAACTTTGCTATTTTTTGTAAATAGTTAGTAGATCAATTACATCAAAAATAGAATTTGAAGGAAACATATTGCCCAGTCTTTGGAATTAATGTAATTCCGTACAGGGTACAGCTAAATGGGTGCGAGAAAAATCAACATTCAACAATAAATTAGTTTTACGTTATTTTTACGTATCATGCATGTGTTACTTCAGTAGAAAAAAATACAGTACCTGTGAAAGAATGAAAGATCTAATAATTTGACCGAATTTTATTAATTTAACTGAACATAATTTCTTGTCGTCCTACCTTGCAAGCAGCTCCATAGACTAACAACTACACTTCTTCCTGTGCAACTCAAACATCCCGTAGTACTCTTTCCTCTACATCGCGATGAAACCAACTTGGAACATTTCCATTGGCCATTTGCATTTTGCCCTTACTCTACCGAGTGTCAGCTGTCGATGTAAAATATCATATTTCTTCCTCGAATATCTCTGTCATATTCTAGCAAACACTATGCTTACTTAGCGCTGCGATCTTTTTCTGAGAATAGTTTGTTTGCTTTAAGTGATATCTAAGAATTTATTTGATCCTATTTTATTGCGATATTGTTCAAGTAACAGTAACTTGATGTAAACAATCTTGCTAAAATGTTGCGACATTTACTTAAAAAAATTACCTGACATTACATTTCCGAGGTACTTCCTCTAGCCTTCGCAGCCCCAAGTACCCCGTACCGAGCAGTGGACACCTAACAGTTAGTTGGGCCCCTCCTGCGTGCACGGTTACTGGCCACTCGGTGATCACTCCAAGCGATTTATTTCTGATGCGCCCATTCCAGGCCGTCGAAATCAAGTCGTGTAAAAAACCCGGTCGATTAAACTACGCGTCCGTATTTAGTCGCAGTATTGTTTTTTTCTGCTTCGTTTAGGCCGTACTTGCTGTGTTCAAACTCAATGCAATTCGTGCAGAATATGTACGTGTAGACGGTCTCAAAGTTTAGAGAATTGTATCGTACTCTGCCGCATGGAGTGGGTTAACCCTTTGAGTCGTAAACATCCAATTAGTTCTCTGAATTTATTTGGAACTTGACTATGTTGTTTACACGAAACTTTGAGTATCGAAAAGTTTCAATGATTAATTTTGATGTGGGTTGTGTTGAGTTAGCGCTGTGCCTGGCGCACAATATTCCCTTGCCTGGCGTTCCAAGAAAGTCCCGGTAGTTTTCCATCTTGGAAAATGTGAATGCGTAATAACTCCACCAAAATTGAACTGAGACTGCGGTGTCCCTGCAGTGCTCGCAGGGCCAATGAACGCCATGTGCCTCCGCACTGCGGCTTTTGAAACCCTTCTGTCGCTATCCAGATTGTAGCCTCCTGAAGCTGTTCAGCTCCTTTGGCTCTCCAGGGCACTAAAGCTGCTCGCACGCTGGCTTTACGACTCTACCTCAGCAATTCTGCTTTTGACCTCTTCTGTTTGCACCTGACTCTACTTGTCTGCCTCTGACTTAGTACGTCTTTGACTCTTTACGGACCTCTAACTCTGTACGTACCTCCAACTCAGTGCGCCTCAGCTGATGACCGCCTTTGCTTGCGTGTGCATCACACAGAAGGAGTACGAGTGCCGTGGCGAAGAGGCATTCAATAAAACGCAAGTGTAGGTGCCGCTATCTTCATCGTTCATCCGATGCCTGCAATCGTGAGGCATTCATTGAGCGGCTACCCCCCACTCCCGTCCAAATGACTCTTGATAGCCCCAGAGATAACGGCGTACCCGAAAGTCGGTGGTGGCTTGTGGGTCCAAATTTTGGTTTGTGGGTCCACGGTGGTTTTAGGGTCCAAATTTTGTGTTGTGGTTTGTGGGTCCACGGGAGTTTGTGAGTCCAAATTTTGTGTTGTGGTTAGTGGGTCTAATTTTTGTGTTGTGGTTAGTAAGTTTGTGGCTTTATTTAACCGCCACAGAAATCAATATACTACGTGGAGTTCCAGTCATGGAAGTCCCTTCTGTCACGAGTCGACGGACGTTTGTTAGAATTGTGGACTTTTAAGGAGAAGGAAATCAATTGAAATGAGCTGATCACGGTTGATTTCACAGACACAGAATGGAGCGCTCCATTCATTTACTTCAAATTCCTTGCGTTTGCAGGCTTTAATAGTGTATCATTTCTGTGCCGTGTAAGTTAATATTCATTTATTGAACCGCAGAGGGATTTTCCTGATAATCTGTTTTTGGATTGGTCCATCGTCGTCATGAAGGTAACGCATGTCAATTTCATCTTTTCCTTCAAGTGATTTTGTTCAAACCGCTGTGTCGTTCGCAGTGCAATTAGGCAGCTAACTCACTTTTCTATGAAGTTCCGCGGAAATTTTCGGCGCCTTCTACTTCTTTTCTGAAAGTTATAACGCATTGCGCTGTCGCCATCCCCGAAGCGTTCAGTATTCTAATGAACGAAATTTTATGACCATTTGCGATTTTCGATTTCGTGTGTCATTCGGAAAATCCCGCGTAAGATTGGATGTTTAACCACCGCAATGAGTCACCTCATCAGCTAGTAGCGCACTCGCTGCTACATGTATAGCGCACGTGTGCGTGGTGTTGTATCGTTCCACTTTCAGATCAGCCGTTGTACAGCCATACTCAATCCCAGTCGTTAGCTCCTGCCTCTGACGCACACGTTCGTCTTCATTGATTATGTATGGGCTACGAGTGCTTCCGCTCTGCAGAACCACTACGATAAAAAAAGTCGCTATTTAAATGCTTATTATTGCAAATAATTACGATACCATGGAACCACGAAACCAACTTTCATGGTGGCAGGGAATGAGTGTGTTGAAGAACGGTTTTTGAAAAATGAATGTCGCATCTAATTACTGTGCCGTTTTTCACCGTCAACTGTCATGCCCAGTCTTTACTTTTCCGCCGTCCCATCGACAAATTGTAGAATAATTGGTAAAACTTCTTGAGAGGAAAAATTAAGCATGATTTTCGACGCTATTGTGGAAAAGTTAGATTGTGAGCCCATGCGTTTAGTAATTGTAACTATTCAGAATAGTATCCAACCTCTTCAGTACAACGGAAATCCTTGTTTTATGGTCCTCCTGATCACCGTCCATCCAGTCCATTTAAGTCGTTTCGAAGAAAATTAGATAATTTATGTTGATCAACTTGATCGGACGATTGAAATAAACATTAGCAGGCTTTTTTTTCATGTTTTGTGTTTGCTGAACTTTCTTCTCAGAAGTCATTCGAGCGCCTGCTTAACGCTAGAGGGGTAGGGGACCAAACTGGACTGTTGGGATGCCTACTTGTTTGATGAGAATTCCGTTGAATTTAATTAGTGAAATACTACATTTTTTTTGTCATAATCG